>VDFB02014442.1:94750-130236 GCA_007258455.2 Sequoia sempervirens | reverse complement strand
GTCCTTACCACCATTTATGGTCCAAAGATAAACCCTTGGACCCTTCCCACCAACACCCTACCCATCTTTCACAGTTGGAACTTTACAAGCTCAAGAAAGCTACTGAGAAAGAGCCCGAGCTCATCAAGCGCTTGTTCACAAAAATATCCGAGGCCCCTTTCATATCTGAGTTTGAGCAAATTTACCACCGGAAGATAGAAGAGGAGCACATTCCAGAGTTTACTTGGATGATGATGGTAGATGCCTTGTTCCTTCACGACTTTCTCTCCACCTTCACCAGCCATATTATCATGCCTGCAAAGGAAAGCATAATGTGTGACATTGTGAAGCTGGAAAATCAGATCCCTCTTTCCCTTCTCATACAAGTGGAAAAAGTGGAAAAAGCGGAAAAAGCATCTGATATGGAGTCTCGAATAGGTAATCTGTATAGGACTTGCTTCCAATTAAGTTATCCTGATATCAAGATAGAGAAAGAGAAGCATCTGCTAGGGTATATGCACAAACGTATCTCTGCCATCCTTCAATTCCAACCTGAGATCGTGGAAGAAAAGCGGAGTTGTTGTCAGTGGGTTTGGAGTGGAATAGACACCGTGGTTGCGGCAGTGTTGGGTGCTGTTATCCATCATCCAGCCCGAAGAGATCGTCAGGATTTTCTGGACAAATACAACGCAGAGGAGCTGCGCAAGGGCGGGATTAAATTTCGACCATCCAAGGAGTCGGGTAAGAACGGATTTTGTAAAGCCTCGGACACTCTTTATCTTCCTCCGATAAGAATTTCAGACCCCTATACTGAAGTGGTCCTGAGGAATTTGCTGGTGTTGGAGTTCAACGATGCCGGTCAGCCAAAAAACGTGTCGCAGTACGTGGAACTGATGGACTGCCTCATCGACACCCCTGAAGATGTCGCCTTGCTCCGCAAATGCAAGGTCATTGATCGCGGAGCATCATGATCACCGACAAGTACGTGGCAAGGACGTGGGACGGCATGTCTAAGCCCTTCTGTCTTGCAGGCTCTCTGGATAATGCTGACGCCTTGAAAGCTAAAATCAAAGAGGCGCTCATCAAGAATTACTATAAAAGTAAGATTAGGGGCTGCTGGGACGAATTCCGTATGGAGTATTTGTCAAGTCCATGGAAATTGGCGGCGTTATTGGTAGGATTTTTTGTGACCCTCTTGACACTGGTTCAGACATACTGCTCTGTGAGCGAGTGTCAACCAGAACATACTACAACGGAAAGAGGCGGCCGCAAGGCTTTCGGCCGCTTTGTGTAGCTGTAAAAAGTGGAGAATGGAAGTGTGGTATGCTAGTTATAAAAGAATGGACAAGTTGTGGGTGCTTAATAGGTTATGATGTTTTGTTTGCAGCACTTTCTGAAGTTGCCATTTAATTTAGTAGCCATGTTTTGTTATATTTTGGTCTTGTGTTGGCAGCGGAATTTGATTATTGTTGTTTATCCATTGTTCTGCACTTACTACTGTATTTTCTCTATAAACTCAATTTAAAATGGAATGAAACTAAGAATTTTGAAGTATAATTTAGACGTCAGAGAAAAGAATCCTGGTGCATTAACACCGATTGTGAGTTTGCAAAAGATTAAGCCAAAGGAACACCCCCAACCATCAATATGGCTAGTCCTGGATTATTGTGTAGTAATGCTTACCGTCATTTACTGTGTAAGGAATAAGAAAAAAATGTCAATCTGCTTTACTGGTGTAATTCCATATTTTGTATCGTTCCTTTATACGGCTATTTTGATAGGGAAAATCAAGTCATAATATCTTATTTAGAAGATTCGTCAATACATTACTCAATCTTTTTCTAACAAATGAAGTTTTTCATTTACAATTGTTTAAAACTTTTCAATGTCAAGCTTTCAACTAGCTTTGGTAGCATGAATTTTAATGGAAAAGATTCTTTTATTAATCGTTAATTGTCAAATTTTACTCAACAATTGGTGGAGAATTTATCTATTATAAGTATGTGGCTTTCTTGTATTCCGTGGCATCGGATTCTGAATTTCGAGTTTAAATCAGGTGACTTTTTTTAGGGTAATGGTAACATTAAGTTTGAAGGTGGACATACTCAACAACTTTTATCTTTTTTGACATCACCAATTATTATGCAAACGGATTTTTTAACATAATTTAAGTATTTTGTTCACCTTTTCCTTGTTGAACTTCATGTTTTGAGGATTCTCTTCTAACTTTTTATAATTTGTTAAAATTTTAAAGTTTTTATTTTTAGTTACAATATTGTAAATTTGAATTATGCAATTTGTTAAATGTTATTTATAGGTTTGTAAAGCTTTCAACAATAGAGATAAAGTTTTAGAAGAAGTTAGTTACTTTTTTGTAGACAAATGCATGAAGTTAAAGTCTATGAATATGAAAGAGCATTTAATTGGAAGGGAAATAACAAGTATTAATTTCAAGAATCAAGAATTTTGTTTGCTTTGAATTAGCTATTTAGAAGGCACTTATCAACACATTGTCTTTCTTCTATGATAGATAGTGGGAGGAAGTTGTATGAATGTGGGGAAGGAATAAATGAAACACTCCTTCTCATTGAAAGAAAATTAGAAACATCTTTAGAAGGTAAATGAGGTTAACAAGATAAGTGTTGAATCTTGTAGACACTTAAAAAATGTCCTGAATGATATACACACTTGAATTCAATATATTAGCATCGCTTCATCCATCTTATTTTTGCTTGTTTAATTAAATAAGGCTGATTATTTAATTAAATGCCTCATTTTCACCTATTAATCTAATTGACCTAATTGGATTAATTCACCCCCTCTCACACTAACATTTCATCCAGTTTAATTAAATGATGCAAATCATTTAATTTTAACCCTAAGTCCTCTTATTTAATTAAATAACCTAAACTATTTAATTAAATATCATATTTGCATCCCTTTTTCATTAAATAAATCAATAATTTAATGAATATCCTCACATTCTTCATCTTGCACATTCAAATTTAGTTTTAATTAACTAAATTGTTAATTTCCCTCTCATCCACTTGCATAGGAATATTCTCCTATTTTCCTCCAAAAAAAAAAGGTAATGTCTATTCCAAACAAACTTTGAAACAACTTTTTAAAGTTGTTGCAAAGTGTGTTTGTTTGCATGATTGTGAACCCTTGATCTTTTCTTGATCCATGTGATCTTTGATTCTCATCCATTGATTAGAATCCTTGATCCATGTTTCATCCTCCTTTCATTTGTGATCATTGATAGATCAAATCAATCTCATCCATTTTTTTTCATTTGATCTCCATCAAATCAATTATTTAATCAATATCATATAATTCACCTAATTTGCATAATTGAAACTTTATTTTAATTAGAAAATTACTAATAAATTTAATCTTCCCAATTTCAAGGGAATATTCCCTCCTTTTCACATTCCTCCAAAAGCATTATTCCCATGGAATATTCCTTCCCCTTTTGCACATTAAAACTTTATTTTAATTTGCTAAATATCTATTTCCCTCATCCATGAGAATATTCTCTTTCTTCACTCATTTGAAAAAAAGGAATATTCCTTCTTGAAACAAACTCTCAACAAACTCTTGAGTAAGCTTTTTAAAGTGTGTTTGTTTGAAAGAATATGAACCCTTGATCATTTTCTTGATCCATGTGATCATTGATTCTCATCCATCGATGAGAATCCATGATCCATTCCTCCATCTTCTTTCCTTTTTGACCATTGATTAAAATTTTTAATCTTAACCCTTCATTTCTCATTTGTCCTCCTATAAATAAGTCACTATTTGGAGACAAATGGATCCATCTTTTAAGAGAAAACTTATGCTATTAAAATCACCTTCACTCACACTCATATTTAACACTTATTTAACATCCTTTCTGCTTAATTTACTTGCATATTAGTTTAGCTTCCATTAATGGCTTCCATGATAACATAAATGCATCCATTTAGCATATTGTGTAATTAAGGTTTTAATCTTTCTATCTTAAAATCTATTTAGATTAGTTTTTCATACACCCATATTAACCATCTTAGTCTTCATTATGTTAAAATAGCTTGCATCATGTCAATTTATCTTTTAATCATGTTTTTATACACATCTTTCAATAGTTTCGTCGATTCTCTTCAATAGAATTGATCAAAACAAGCTCATTTATCCACGAGATTGGGAAAGGGTCGTCATTCCACATATATTCGATACCACTCCCCCAATAGGATAAGTTTCAATGAATTAGAATAGGTGTTTTTGAAGTTTTCATGATTTAGAATGTTAGTTTTAATGGATTTTTAGTTTAGTTTTTAGTGATTGATCTTATTGGAATGATGTTTAGTGGCTTGAATATGCTTCAAATCCTCATGGATCAAGTGTAGTCATCCCATACTAAGTCGTTGGTCACATATCTCAAAATTACAAGCCTTACTTATCTATCGATTTCTACTTCTTGTCACTCCCAAAAGCTTCCTTAAGGATTTTGACTCCCTCTCTAGGAAGTTTCTTTAGGCTAGTAATCTTGAGTCTGAAAAATGGAGCCTTATGAACTGGGACAAGGTGTGTTGTTCCAAGAAGGTAGGAGGCTTGGGTCTTTGGCTTTCTAAACTCAACTGTTAGGGTTTATGAGCTAAAATCTTTTGGAGATGGTGCAAGAATCTATAGCAACCTTGGGCCAAAATTATTAATTTCAAATTATATCTGGGTGGGGTGGATGCTGAAAATATTCCTCAAATGGAGTTGATTGGAAATGGATCAATGATCTGGAATACTATGAAGAAGGGTTTTGAGGTTATTAAAAATGGTTTCTTTTGGATAATTAATCAAGGCTAGAATAAAGCTTTATTTTGGATGATTCTTGGAACAATCATCCCCCTATCATCTCTTCTCTCACTCATCTTCACTCCCTTCGAGAGGCTCGCTACAATTTGGCATCATGTGGCTGATTATACACTTGGGACTTCTTCAAGTAGGAATGTGCTTCATGACTAGAAGAAACTTGATTGTTGGTCTACATGGTGCTCCCAATAAGATAAGAATTTTCTTGCTTCTATTCTCATTAATAGGCTATTTTTCTCTTCAAAGGATTCTTATATTCTTGCTTGGGGTTGTAGCCCTAAAGGTGATTATTCTGTCAAGCTTGGTTACCAGGTTCTAGAGATGCAAAATGGTATCTATAGGTTGAGTTCCTTGGATGGGAGAAACTTTGGACCAAGTTTGGATGGCCCAAATGCAATTTCTTTCTTTGTATGGTGAGCCAAAATAAGTGCCTTACTTGTAAGAGAGGATTTCAGGGACCTTCCATATTATGTTTTCTTTGTGGAGTTAATGAAAAATATGTGAGCCACCTTTCTTCCAATGTGCTTTCTCTTATAATATTTGGAGCCTCTAGTGACAGGTGTGGAATAAACCTAATCCTTATTCCACCTATGTGATTGAATTTTGGAATAGTTTGGGTAGGCCTCCAACTTCAGTTGCATTTCTTTTAGTGGCTTGGGATATTGGTCCATCTTTCATTATTTTTCACTTTTGGTTGGAAAGGAACCATCACATGTTTCAAGAGGAGCAAAGGGGGGTTACATAGGTTTGGCTAAAATTTAAAGGTATAATTAAGGAGACTATTGAGGTAAATTTCTTTGATGTAGAGTCTTTGTCATCCTCCAATGCTCGGGTGGCTACTCTTTTGGAGATCATTATTAATCCTCAATATCTTCTTAAAAAATTTCTTCAACCTCAACCTCTCAGAAAAATGAACCGATTAGGTAAGTGGTGTCCTTCCACTAGAGGCGTGCTTAAAATTAATATTGATGGTTCTTCTAGGGGTAATTCGAGTCCTATTGGCATTGGTAGTGTTGGTCACAATAGCACTAGTTTTGTTAAGTTTTTCTTCTCTTCCTCCTTAGGCTGTCACTCTAATAATTTGATGGAAACTTGGGCTATCCTTTATGGGCTAGAGAAGGCTTATGCTAGGGGTTGGTGTAAAGTTATTTGTGAGGTTGATTCCTTGGTTATTGTCACTCTCCTAAACAAAATAAGTCTTATTGATTGCACTTGGAGGTTGGCAAGAGTAATAAAAAATATCCTTCATTTAGCTTGTAAGTTTGAAGTGATCTCCTTTATTCATGCTCCAAGAGAGTGGAATAAGATAGTGGACTATTTGGTTGAATGGGCCTCAAATGAAGAGAATGGTTTGATGGTGGAGAATTAGAGGGATTTGTCTCAGGATTGTTTGCTTCTACTTCAACAAATTATTGATGATGATAGGATTGAATGGTATTGAGGATTCTTGTTGGGTTATGATGTAGGCCCTTTGGAGAGGTTGACAATATTTTGTCATGAGGATTTGGTTTTGTAGAGATCCTATGTGGATTCTCCTCTATCTTTATATTGAGATGGTGGTGACCATCTAGAAGTCTTCTCGGTTCTTTGGTTGATATATTTGAGTTCTCATTAATATATTATTCTTTTTATCCTAAAATAAATTGTTTTATCCTCATTCATAGTGGTTTTTTCTCCTTCCTTTGCCTCAAAATCTTAGAAGATTCTTCATCTACGTCTATTTATTTATCTATCTCTATCCACGCTTGTTGAGGAAAACTTTTGAAATTGTAGTTTTTTTGATATTTTGATTCATTAATACAAACTTGTGATTGGAAAGCCTCTTAAAGGTGCTATTTTTGAGCTATTTAATCTTTAATCATGACTTAAAAGTGAAACCATGGGTTCATTAACTAAAAATATTGAACATGCAACAATAATATGATCATATTTTGCACATAAATTTTTTATAATCTTTTCAACAACATAAATCAATCTTCTAATATATTTCCATGAGAATTAATTTGGTTTATAATTCCTACAGTATGAGTGTAATATTCATGCATATACTTTGAATCTTCCATTGATAAATTGTCAAAATCCCTTCCTGAATTTAACTATTTTTACCTTGCTTGTACCTTTCTATGTACTTTTACTATTATCTCATGTATTTGTTTTAATTAAATTACTATTATAACTATTGGGAAGATGGAACTATCCATAGCTTGTTGGAGGAGGAAAAGTTCTTTTGAGAAATTTCCCCTATTTTATTTAAGATAATCTTTATATACCTTTGTTCCATGGGCACATGATTGGATATATATAATATCATAATGGGTTATTTAACGTTGGAGAAAATAAATAGATATATTACTAAGTATTAGGGGTAGTGAAAGTAATTTTATTAACTTTTTTTTGTTAAATATTGGGGGTAAGATAGTGGAAGGACTTTAGAATTATGCCTATGGTTAGGAATTTGTGTGTATGTGTATGTATAAAGTTTATATTTTTGACTTTTATGAGCCCAAAAATTTGAATTTGCCATGTTATTTATGTATTAATTGCACACAATTTTTTTTAGTCCTTAGTGGATGCAATGCTAGTGTTTGTACACTATAGAGGATATGTGTGATTTATTTAAGAAGAGGGATTTGACCTATACACAACATGTAGGGAAATATATAAGGAAAGTGAGAAACAACTATCCTTGAGGACACCTTCCTAAAGGGTCCCATATATCAAATTAGTGTCTCACTTGGTAATAATTTGAAAACAAATCTTTATCTTTTTTATCATTTTAAAATATATATTTTTGTAGAGGTTAATAAATAGGTACCTTATTTTAAATATTGTAACATGATAATGCTAGATAAGATTTTTTTATCGGTAGATATGAGATGGGTGAACAAATGTATAATTTCTAGTTTCTTTCAATTCATGTTATGCACAAGTATAAATTTAAGAAAACAGGTACCTAAGATGTATTGTAAAAAGAGGGGATATATAATAACAATTATTTAGATGGTATAAAAAGTCAATAAACAAAGGTAGAAATTAAAGTTAAGGGTGCTAAATTCAAATTTTCATGATTAAAAGTGATAGAGGATAATTCTACTTAGTGATCCCCCAATGTTGCGTCCACTAATTGTATGCTACTTAATCTACTACTTTTGGGTGTCCATTTCAACCAAATTGCATTAGTCTTGAGAACATAAAAGAGTAACTTTATCTTCATATTCTAAAAATCATAATTTTCCCTCTTAAACTAAGGAGTTTGAGGTTGAGTGAGATTATAGATATTGCTAGCCATTATAGATATTTAAATTTTAAGAAATAATGTGAATAAATCTTTTATGGATCCTTGTGTTCTTCCTTAATATTGCTTATTTTTTCTTAGTTGTAATACCATCTCAAGGAAATATATCTTTAGAACAAGAGAATATCTTCCTAACTTTTAGAATACAAAACCAAAAAAATAAATAAAAAATTCTACAATATCAATTATTTTGTATGAAAATGAATGAATAAACAATACTCTCTATTTCTTACAATTAACAAAATACTCAAATTCTTTTAAAAGAACATTTATTTATTACATTCTACACATAAATATAAAAATATTAATATATAATTAAGAAAAAATGAATGAATAAACAAAATTATAAGTATTATTATTGCACATAAAAAAAAATCTATAAGAAATACTAATAAAAAATAATTAAAAACAAGTTGAACAAAATTTATGAATCTCCTACTAAGCTGGTTAATCTCTCTACAAAAATTTAGTGAAGCTTTTTTCTCTTTTTATTAAAGAATTAAAAATATTTTACAATATCATTTTAAAATGAGTTGACATTTTAATATTAAGTCCTTATTAACTATTTAACTTACTAACAAAATAAAGATCATTTAATTTTTCATTTTTTAAAAATTCGATTTCCACTCTGAGTGTGACGGGAGACTCGCGAACAACTGCAGAAATGTAGGCAAAGGAAAAGTGATGTTTAACTTATTGTAAAGCGCTTTATTATTCTGCATATTTTCTAAAGAAAAGATAAAAGGATAAGTACGAGCAAGGTAAAGAACGAATGCTTACTCATTGGGAAACTAAACGGTTTCTATGATTGTGTAAAGCTTTCAATATAGGCTACTCCAAATATATAATTTTCTTTTAAAAGTGTAATATGCCTTTGTCCCACAACTTTTGACCAAATGTGGGTAATATAACATTCAGATTAGGGCAAACAATTAAGAATATTCTAACGTAAAGAACACACAAGAAATTAAATGGGATAAAATTCGTATATTTTATTTAATTTTATTATTGTTTTAAATGAGTATTTTTATATAAATATATTGGTAAATACTATAATTTTATATGAAATAAGGTCTTTTAATTTATATTATTTATCTATCTTTTAAATATATTTGAATGCATATATTTATCATTTCAATTCATATAGTTATTTATTTTTGTACATTTATGAGGTTTTTTAATTCATTACATTTATGCAAGTATTTATGTAATGTTATAGTTAGATCTAGACATTTTCATGTCGTGGAGCTAATTTGTGGTTGTAAAGTCTTTGCACCTAAATTTAGTATTTTTAATTCAAATTGACCAGTCACTCACGTTTATTAGGTTTCTGCCTAGGGTTGAATAAACAAAAACCTATATGATGTGTTGTCATATCCTTATACTTAATGACATTCAATACACTCATATTTTTATGTCATTGAATATTAATGAGTCATCTCTTGTTATAAGGCACATTAATAGTTCAATTGATGCATAAAAGGAATCTAGTTATATACTAACATCATAGTAGCACATGGATCAATAAATATTATAAATTTTATCACAAACAATACTCTAATATTGGACAATTAGAAGATCTTGAACACAATTTTTCCATAATGAAGATTGTAAAAGAAAATATTATGATGTCTAAATAATAAAGTCCTAACATAATTTTCATAAGTAAACACAATCTTTCACAAAGAAGGTTGAAAAATGAATTACTATGACTCCAAAATGTCATAATCTAGACACAATATTCATAACCAGATGCAAATGATTTTAACAAAAGAATTTGTGAAAAGAAAGGGTTGTGTTTTAAATGATTTAATCTACACATAAAACCCTCATAATTGAACACAAATATTTTTAAAAAAAGTTTTAAATAAATGACTAATTCCCAAATAATCTCATAAGTAAACACAATCATTTAAAAAAAAAAAAGAGGAGGTAAAAAAAGACCATGATTCCCAAATAATCACATGATTAAACACAAATATTTCATTTTTTTAATTATAAGAAAAAAAAGTTAGATTATAATTCTCAAATAAATTAATAATCTTATGATAAAAAAGAAATAATTTTTAAAAAATACTATAATTTCCAAAAATAAATTAATGAAAACACAATCCTCATAATTTAACACTTTCAAAAAAATCTCAATAGAATCTAAACAAATCATCACGACTAAACGTAAAAATTTTCCAAACTTTTGTGGGAATTTTTTCTTCTTTCCAAAATTGTTAATTAATACATCCTCATAATTAAATACTAAACACAAACCTTTTTTTTAAAATTATAAAAGGACAGACAATGATTCTCAAATAACTTAGTCGAAAGAATACTATTCGTTTCTGAAGTGACGTAAAGTAAGAGCATAAGCTATGTAGTTATCCTCATCTTACTTTCTATAACATGTTTATTCTTATGCAACTCCCCTAGCACAAAAACACAAGAATTTGTGAGGAAATGATCGCTTTCATTTTTCCTGGACACGTGGCGCTCACATATTTCATACCCAGAAATAACCTAGTAATATTTCTTGAATCGAAGGGAAAGCACATTCCCACGGTTCCCTCGTGATTTACTAAGTATTACCACTCACTCCTTAACTTGTCTTCATTTAGATAGTAATTGTGCTTTCAATGAGAAGATTTCTTCTTTGTTTGTGGTTTTCCTATATACTGTATTATTTAATTTTGGAAGTTTTGATTAATCATTATTATTATTTTTTAATTATATCATTCAAATTTCATTTATATATAAGTGGTTTAAGATATATGTTTTTATTTGGAAAAAAATATATGATTTCTATATATAATAATGATAGTAAATATAGAGAAGAGATTACACATAATACAAGATTTTGGTCAGTTAAGATGTTTAAATATTTCATAAATGTTGAAATAGAATAAACCTTTGAGATAGGGTAACACTTTACATTACTTCTTATAGAACAAGCCCCTCCACACTATTTCTCTAAGAGATCCAAAGTACATAAAATAATATTTGCATTCCTTATACGGATGTGAATATAGATAACTAGCATACATAACATTTTCACTCCATTCAACTCAGACATCTCTTAAAAATAGATGTTTAGTCAAATTAGATCACATACATTTTGATACAACATATTAACAAACCACAACACATCATCATGAGACTGTTAATTTCTATAACCCAGCAACAGATTAATTGCACAATAAATTCACAGAAAGAAATCTGATTTATAACAATTAATATAACTGGGTTAATTAACAACTAATAACAACGGAAGCAAAAATAACATGAAGCCAAATACAAAAAGACAATAACACAGATATACCCAGGAAACCCCAATGCGGGGAAAAACCTGCAAATGTTGGATCTTCTATTCAGCCTAACAGCAAACTTTTCTTTCGAAAATATAATATGAGTTTGCTACAGCAATCTTGTATTTATAGAGCCTAGCTGCTTTACTTAGCGTGCAAGGAAAGAATCTTTCCTTGCTTTTTTTGGCTTTATTTACACATAAAATCACTCTAGGATTTATCTTATCCTCACAAACTCGGAAACATTCTATTAAAGAATAAAATCCCACTCTTGGATTTATCTTATCCTCACAAACTCAGAAACATTCTATTTAAAGAATAAAAATCATGCTGTTGCTAAAAATCCAACTCAAATTGATTTAAAGCAAATCTTATCTTGAGTTGCTTTAAAGCAAATCCATATCCCACTTTTCTAGCTACAAAAATCAACACTCCCTCTTAGCGAGGAAAGTGTTCTGCACTACACCCAACTTGTCCCTGAAGAATTCAAACTTGCTCTTCATCAAGGCCTTCGTCAGGATATCTGCTATTTGTTCATCCGTAGGAATGTAATTGAGCTTCACTATCCCCTTCTCCACACAATCTCTGATGAAGTGGTACTTGATCTCAATGTGCTTTGACTTGTCATGAAACACTGGATTCTCAGAGAGTTTGATGCAACTCTGATTATCACAGTAAATGACTGTAGGATCCAACTCCTGATTAAAGAGCCTAGCTAGAAGTTTCTGAAGCCAGATAGCCTCACATGTAGCCATACTGGCTGCCATATACTCGGCCTCTGCAGAACTCAGTGCAACTGACTTCTTTTCCTGCTGTACCAAGAGACTGCTCCTGATCCCAAACTGAAACTCACCTGAAGTGCTCTTTCGATCAGTTGTACTGCCTGCCCAATCTGCATCAGTAAACCCCTTGAGCTTCACTCCATCTGCTTGAACATACTTCAGCCCATAGTCAACTGTGCCTCGGAGATATCTCAAAACATGCTTCGCAGCTATCCAGTGCACACGTTTAGGTTCCACCATAAACTGACTGAGTGAGTTCACTGCAAAACAAATGTCTGGCCTGGTGTTGACCAGATACATAAGAGAGCCTATCAACTATCTGTATAAAGTTGGGTCCACTGCCTCTGATCTGGAAGCATCAATCTTCTTCCAATTAGTCACAAGTGGCGTTGACATAGGCTTACAGTTTTCCATCCTGAATCGTTTCAAGATATCAATTAGGTACTTCCCTTGTCCAAGGAAGATCTCTCCCTCTTTCTGCCACAACTCCAATCCTAGAAAGTAGTGCATCAACCCCAAGTCCTTCATCTCAAACTCTCCTGCAAGATCCCGCTTGCAGTGTGCTATGAGCTCCTCTGACCCTGTGAGAAATAGGTCATCAACATATAACAACAATATGAGAAGTTCACCCTTCACCTGAACATAGTATAGGTTTGAATCTACCTCACTCTTGATGAAGCCCACACTCTGCAAGTAACTATCAATATGTGAATACCACGCCCTAGGAGCCTGCTTGAGTCCATACAGTGCTCTTTTCAACTTGCATACATGAGAATCCCTCTCATGTGCTTCAAACCCTTCTGGTTGCTCTATGTAAATCTCTTCCTCAATCACCCCGTTGAGGAAGGTCGTCTTTACATCCATCTGATGAATCCTCCAACCCATCTGTGCTGCTATAGAAATGATAGCTCTTATGGATGAGTACCTGGCTACTGGAGCGAAAGTCTCATCATAGTCGACTCCTTCCTTCTATGAAAACCCCTTAGCCACAAACCGGGCTTTGAACTTTTCCACACTACTATCTGCAGCATGCTTAATCTTATACAGCCATCTCGAGCCCACCACAGACTTATCTTCTGGTCTTGGTACTACCTCCCACACACTGTTCTTCATGATGGAAGAATACTCTTCCACCATGGCATCTCTCCACACTTGGTGCTTGGATGCCTCCTGAAAGCTGGAAGGCTCTACTTCAATTAATTCACTCATAAGTGCCACATAATCTGAATAACGTCTGGGAGCCCTTCTTTGTCTGACTGAATCTTGAGGATCACCTACGTATTCTTGAGCTTCTCTCAATGTCTGCTCAGCTGCCCTATTTCTCCTCTTCTCGCTCATAGGAATCTGAGGTTGAGGAATTATTTATTCCTCTATCTGATCATCTTGCTTGTTCTGCTCTCCAGCTTGTGTTACTAAAGTTTGAGGGATTTGTGCTACCTCAACTGTGGATGATTGTTCCTCCTCATTCATCAAGTTACTTGACTTTTGAAGAGCCCTCTCTTCCTCAAACTTCACATCTCTGCGAACCACTGTTTTCCTGAGAGAAAGAATATAAACTCTATAAGCCTTAGAAGTTTCACTGTACCCAATAAGGATACCCTTTTCTGCAGTAGGTTCCAACTTGGTTCTCTTCTCAACAGGAATGTGACAATACACAAGGAATCCAAAGATGCGAATGTGCCCCAGATCTGGTTTCTTACCAGTGAATGCCTCTTCTGGAGTCAATTTTTCCAACACTTTGTGATGGCTCCTATTCTGCAAATACACAGCTGTGTTGCAAGCTTCTGCCCATAAGAACCAAGGCAGATCCTGATCATGAAGCATGGCCTTGGCTGCTCCAATGATAGCTCTATTCTTCCGTTCAGCAACCCCATTCTGCTGAGGGTTGTACGGAACTGTCAACTCTTTCTTGATACCTTTCTGAGCACAAAAATCTTTGAAGGCATTCGAGGTATACTCGCCTCCATTATCAGACCTCAGTATCTTGATCTTCTTCCCAGTTTGGTTCTCCACGAGAGCCTTAAACTCTTTGAACCTACTGAAGACCTCATCTTTATTCTTCATGAAATATATCCACGTCTTCCTGGAGAAATCATCAATGAAGGTAACATAATACTCATATCCATTCAAGGATGTTGTTGACATAGGTCCACACACATCTGAGTGTACAAGATCCAAAATCCCTTCGGATCTAGTGTCGCTGCTTGGAAAACTGGTCTTGGCATATTTCCCAAGAGCACAACCCTTGCACACCTCATGCTTTTCTGTCTTCATCCCAGGCAGCCCTGTCACTATTTCCTTAAGAATATTAAGTGCTCCATGGTGAAGGTGAGCCATCCTCCTGTGCCATAATTCTCCTATCCCTTTACAGCTACTAACCAACGCATGTGCTGGCTCAAACTGTAACCGAAACAAGCTGCCATGCCTGACACCAATCACTTTTGCAATCTTGGAATCTTTGGGACGAATATAGACTTTTCCCCTCTCAAAGGTCACAATGTAACCCTTGTCTTCCAAGGCAGAAACTGATATTAAATTCTTTGTCATGCCAGGGACATACAACACATCCTCCACCAACAAAGGTTTGCCAGACTCCCTCTGAAACTTGACAGTGCCAATACCAGTTGCATGGTACTTGGCATTGTCTCCGAGCTCAATATAGAAATCCAGCTTCTTCTCCTCCAACTTGGTGAAACATTCTTTGACTCCCGTCATGTGGCGAGAAGCCCCACTGTCAATATACCATACCCTGTTGGCAATTGAACTTGAGAGACAGGCAATGAGTGAAAACTCATTCTCAAATTGTGATGCAAACTCGTCCACCTCTGCTGTAGCAGCAAATTGCTTCTTCTGCTTGTCCTTATTTTTCTTATTCGGACATTGACTGGCATAGTGACCCATCTGATGGCAGCAAAAACATTTAATCTTGCTCAGATCTTTCTTCTTCCCACTCTTGGAAGAAGAACCTTCTGATTGCTCTTTATTGGACTTCTTCTTACCCTTGCTTGCAAGAGCAAGATTTTCTTCATCTTGAACCTTCTTTGTCTGATCTCCTCGATGAGCACCTTCACGGATCTCCTCCTGAACAAAATCATCCCAAAGTCTTGCCCAATCAGGTAGCCGATCTCTACCGACAACACACTTGACAAACACTTCCCAGTGCTTTGAAAAACCATTCAAGGCTATACGCACCAACTCATCTTCTTTAATCATCTCTCCAACAGCAGCAAGCTCATCCCTGACCTGTGTCAGCTTGGACAAGTAAGAGGTCACACTCTCACCTTTGGACATCTTGGTATTATGCAATTTGTCCTTGAGCATCATCTTACGACTCTGATAGTCGCTCTGATAAAGTTTTGTGAGCGTATCCCACATCTCCTTGGCGGTGTCTTTCCCCGATAAATGAGGAATTAAATGATCTCTTACTCCATCCAGGATAATCCTTTGAGCTTTGGCCTCTTTGACTTCATGCGAATCTAAGGCAACAGGATCATTTGTTGGTGGAGTCACTTCTGTGCTAGCATAGGTCCATAGCCTGTTCTCCTTGAGAACAGATGTAATCCGAACCTTCCACTGCAAGAAGTTAGATGCACCCTCGAGCCTGTCCTCGTATCGAACACTGGTTGCCATAGCCACAAAAGAATTGGAGACGAAAATCTGATGACTTTTTTTTTCTTGAAATCTGCGTTACAAATCTTGGCTTCGTATTCAGAGTTTAGAGCTCTGATACCATGTTAATTTCTATAACCCAGCAACAGATTAATTGCACAATAAATTCACAGAAAGAAATCTGATTTATAACAATTAATACAACTGGGTTAATTAACAACTAATAACAGCGGAAGCAAAATAACATGAAGCCAAACACAAAAAGACAATAACCAGATATACCAGGAATGCGAGGAAAAACCTGCAAATGTTGGATCTTCTATTCAGCCTAACAGCAAACTTTTCTTTCGAAAATACAATATGAGTTTGCTACAGCAATCTTGTATTTATAGAGCCTAGCTGCTTTACTTAGCGTGCAAGGAAAGAATCTTTCCTTGCTTTCTTTGGCTTTATTTACACATAAAATCACTCTAGGATTTATCTTATCCTCACAAACTCGGAAACATTCTATTAAAGAATAAAATCCCACTCTTCGATTTATCTTATCCTCACAAATTCAGAAACATTCTATTTAAAGAATAAAAATCCTGTTGTTGCTAAAAATCCAACTCGAATTGATTTAAAGCAAATCTTATCTTGAGTTGCTTTAAAGCAAATCCATATCCCACTTTTCTAGCTACAAAAATCAACAGAGACTAAACAAGTAGTGATAGCTTTAGCTATTGTTGCATAAGAAGGTAGAGAAAAACCCTCGAATTGGTGTATGAGGGAACAACTTTGGATTGTGAACCACAAGTTTGAATATGATCTCACACATCACCAATGGTCAAAAGAGATTTATACACATTTCATACAAGTTTCCATGCTTAAAAGGAGTCAATTTACACCCATGTTGATCCCATCACATTATTGGAGTAGGTCATCATATAATACTTAACATGGTGTTTGCAGTTATAAAACTATATGAGGAGGAGATGCATCCATTTGTTTGAATTCTACACAAGATTATGGTCTTGGAGATGCTAGAGCATAATGGTTGTGATCAACAATTCATATTTATCTATGAAAACTATATGATCATGTTCAAATATGCCTTGGATGAGTGAGTCAATAAGTACATAACACTTTTCATTGCTAACACCATAGTGGAAACCTAGAGAAAATCGAACACAAGACAGAAGGAATTTTGCAACCTGGGGTTAAACCGTATTCCGAATTTTGCAGCTATAAGTTCATGGAGGATAGAAGGAATTTTGAAGTCTCACGAAAAGCCTACGCGTTAAGAGGAAATAGCAGCTTATCACTGCCGTAGGGTATAGTTGCTGTTACATAATTTCTCTCACCTAATCGATCTCCTAGTTGGCCCCTTCGTTCATCTGTGGTCATGGCAGAAGCTGTAAGTGTATGGCCACCAGCTGCAGGTGAATGGCCTTTTGATGTCGAAGAAATTCTGCGAATGGCCAAGAAAGCTGTTTTAGATGCTGGAGTGAGCATGCGTGTGCCCGAGGCCCTGGTGAATACAAAAGCAGAAGCCCTGGTTAATACCAAGGCAGCGGCATACGTTCCTCAAATGGTGTCGCTGGGTCCTTACCACCATTTGTGGTCCAAAGATAAACCCTTGGACACTTCCCACCAACGCCCTACCCATCTTTCACAGCTGGAACTTTTCAAGCTCAAGAAAGCAACTGAGAAAGACCCTGACTCTATCAAGCACTTGTTCACAAAAATATCCGAGGCCCCTATGATATCTGAGTTTAAACAAATTTACCACATAAAGATAGACAAGGAAGGCATTCCAGAGTTTACTTGGATGATGATGGTAGATGCCTTGTTCCTTTCCTACTTTCTCTCGGCATTCACCAGCCACAATATCATGCTTGCAAAGGAAAGCATAATGTGTGACATTGTGAAGCTGGAAAATCAGATCCCTCTTTCCCTTCTCAGACAAATGGGAGATGCATCTGTTATCGAGTCTCAAATAAGAAGTCTGTGTCGCACTTGCTTCCATGTAAGTGATACTGATATCAAGATAGAGAAAGAAAAGCATCTGCTAGGCTATATGCACAAATGTATCTCTTCCATCCTTCAACTCGAACCTGAGATCAAGGAAGAAAAGCGGACTTGGCGGCAGCGGGTTTCGTGTGGGATAGACACCATGGTTGCGGCAGTGTATGGTGCTTTTGTCTCTAATCCAGCCCGAACAGATCATCGAGATTTTCTGGACAAATACAACGCAAAGGAGCTGCACAAGGCCGGTATTAAATTTCTATCATCCGGGGAGTCGGGTAAGATCAGATTTTCGAAGAACTCAGACACGCTTTATCTTCCTCCGATAATAATTTCAGATCCGTATACTGAAGTAGTGCTGAGGAATTTGCTGGCGTTGGAGTTCAACGAAGACGCTGGTCAGCAGAAAAACGTGTCGCAGTACGTGGAGCTGATGGACTGCCTCATCGACAACCCTGAAGACGTCTTCTTACTCCGCAAATGCAAGGTCATTGATCGCCACAGCATGATGATCACCGACGACTACGTGGCAAGGACGGTGGACGGAATGTCTAAGCCTGTCTGTCTAACAGGCTTTCTAGATGATCCTCGCGGCTTGAAAGCTCAAATCAAAGAAGCACTAATCAGGAATTACTTCAAAAGCAAGATTAGGGGTTGCTGGGACGAATTCCACACGAATTATTTGTCAAGTCCATGGAAATTGGCGGCGTTACTGGTAGGAGTTTTTGTGACCATCTTGACTATGGTGCAGACATACTGCTCTGTGAGGGAATGTCAGCCAGAGCATCCTGAAACGGACAGAGGTGGCCGCAAGCGTTTCAGCCGCTTTGGGTAGCTGCGAAAAGTGAAGAATGAAAGTACGGCAATCTAGTTATAAACGAATGGATAAGTTGTGTCTGCTTATGATGTTTGGTGTCCGCTTATAAATGAATGGACAAGTTGTGTCTGCTTAATTGTTTATGACATTTTGTTTGCAGCGCTTTCTGAAGCTACCATTTCATTTAGTAGCCATGTTTTGGTTATATTTTGGACTAGTATTGGAAGCAGAATTTGCTCGTTGTTGTTTATCCTGTCATATTTTATACATTGTTCTGCAGCTACTACTGTATTTTCTCTACAATCTCAATTTAAAATGGAATGAAACTAAGAATTTTGAAGTATAGCTTTTACGTCAGAGAAGAGAATCCTGGTGCATTAACACCGATTGTGAGTATGCAAAAGATTAGGCCAAAGGAACACCCTCAACCATCGGTATGGTTAGTCTTGGGTTATTGTGGAGTAATTCTTACCGTCATTTGCTGTGTAAGAAATAAGAAAAAAAAGTCAAAAAGAAAATGAAAAAAAGCAGTCATTCTGCTTTACTTGTGTTATTGCATGGTTATTTTGCATTGTTCTTTTATACTTTCAGAAGCACTTGAACTGTCCCGAGTTGTAACGGTTATGTTGAGAGGCAAAACCAAGTCAGTCTATCATATTTAGAAGGTTACCTACTAAATATGATAGCATTTATGATTGTTTAAAATTTTCAATGTCGAGCTTTTAACTATTTTGGTAGCATGAATTTTAATGGAATAAATTTATTTATTAATTATTAATTGAAAATTTTAATTAAGAGGAGGGACGAAAAAAACCTTCATGAGGGCTTTGCAACAAGGATTGTGCGTGCGTGTGAAATCTCCTTTTTGTGGAGGAGGCTCGGCCCTCCTCCACGTTTGTTAATTATTCTCTTTGCTTACGACATATCCTTCTATCTGCCGTGGTGTAATTGCATTCATATTTGCCTGCATTGATTGGGATGGGGTCTTCGTGTGGATGGCCCTACCTGGGTGTGGCTTTGAGGAGGATTCTAAAGTGATGGTTGGGGATACGGATCCGCCGGGTGAATCCATTAGTAATGCCTCCATTCCAATTGCCAACAATGTGGCTCTCAAATTGATTCATGATATTGTTGTGGGTGAAAGAGGTCGTCTTCCAAAGGGCGCCAAGTTCACGCTCAGGGAAATCGACGAAGAACAGGAGAATGGAGGAGAAAGGCAAGGTAAACACTCCCCGAATCCACCCTTGAAAGCTATCTTGATTCCCAATAATACGCTAAATGAGGAAATTGCAGAAGAGGACTCTAGGTTGTTGAAAATTGCCATTTTTTTTGTTTTCGTCCACCCTAACAGGGTTTCAGATAGAAAATACATGGAAGAGTGGTTTCATAATATTTGGGAAAGAAAGCTAGGGTTGTAGTTTTATTATTGTTGCATGGTACAGAAAGGTTTATATGTTGTCTTTTTTAATAACCATAATTCTCAATCAGAGGCAATTAAGAAACAGTTGTGGAATGTGGGCATGGTTGTCTTTTGGGCCCTAGCTTGGAATTCGAAAGTTATGGAGGAGGTCTTGGCCCTCTCCAACCATAGATGACTAATAATTAAACATGTTCCTCCCTAATTCTAGAAATTTGTTCCGCCTCTTTTGCAGCCATATGGGAATGTTTTAAAAATTGACGGCATGAAAACCCCTCTTCCACACTTTGATGCACCGGTGTTGATTTCCCTATGGGTGTGTGCAAGAAGTTGAGTCCACTTTTTGGCCAAAAAGTGGAAGTGTTTTCCCTGATTTTCAGAATTTGACACATTTGACCTTAAAATTTGAAGCACTTAGAGATGGAATCTTTAAAAAAGTCACTAATCCTAAAATGTAGTACTCGGAGTCTAGTTTCCAAATATGTAATTTATTTCAATACCCAGATTGTAAAAATTGAGTTTCAATAGGCGTTTCTAAAAACCACTATTTAAAAGTCACTTTTTTATGCCACACCATGCACTTGTACGACATCCATATTTTGACCTAAATTATCATATTTTTCTAAATCCTTTTGGGAAAAGATTTGTGACTCACTAAAGCTTGCTTTCAATTTTTTTTATAATTTTTTATTGAATTTTTTTTTTTATTAAATATTTATTAGGCATATTTGTCATTTTGAAAATTGTCGGACTATACATGTCTAAACCATCATTTTTGATTTATTTTTTAAATAAAAGAATTGTCTAAAGTTTGTTCGGCGTTAATTCGTCAAAATGTTATGTTGATCAAAAATTATTAAAATACTAAAACCCGACAATTCAAGTTTATGGACTAGTTTCATTAGAAATTAATTGAAAAATAGAAAAAATAATCAAATTATTAAAAAAATTACATATTTGGAATTTGCACTGTCTCATCTATAATGGGTTTTAATTTCGTAAAAAAATTCTGCAAAATAGGTCTTCAAACATATGTCCAAAGTCATTATTTTCCTGTGACATTAATAGGACCTTCAAGTTGCAGGTCAAACTAGGTCCAAAGCTTAGGTTCGGGTCCCCAAGCCATTTCCCGAACCAAAAAACAAGCCAAAAAACCCACTCAAAAATTCATAATTTAAAAAACGGGATCCTGTTTCATAAAAAAGCCATTTTTTATGGTTCTATGAAATGGGATCCCGTTTTGAAATACTTCCAAAAACGAAAATTTCCAATGGAAATGGTTTGGAAAAATTTCCGAAATGGAAATTTTTCAAAACGAACAAAAACGGGATCCCGTTTTAAAAACTTACATTTTGGAAATTTCTGTTTTTAATTTTCAAACGGGATTCCTGTTTTGAAAAATTTTTCCAAAAATGGAAATTTCCGAAAACGGGATCCCGCTTTTAAACTTAGGCTCGGGATCCAGTAAACGGGATCCCGTTTTCTAAAAACGGGATCCCGCTTTCTAAAAACGAGATCTCGTTTATTAAAAAGCGGGATCCCATTTTTTGTAGGCCGAATTCATTTTTTTGCCTAAGGAAAAAACTTCCACGTTTCGTGGACTCAACTTTGTGCACTTACCCCTATCTTCGAGTAAGGAATTGCCGGGAGTTATAGAAATTCTATTGAAATTTGGTAATATGTGTTGTGAAATTGAAACCCTAGGAGGGTTGAATGCATGTTATTTATGCAGGCACAAAGGCCATATTAGAAGGAATTGTCCATTAATAAGGAGTAAAACTAACTCCAAATCCGCCTTTGGCGGAGCAAATAATAATAACAAAAACAAAAAGCAACCCTCTACAATGGAAGGTCAAACAAAGAGTGAAGGGAATAATGTAGGGGATTATGTTCATTTTGGCCCCACTCCACAACAACTTGATGAGAGGTTCTCCCCATCAAGCCCTAACCTCAATAAGAAAACAAGGAATGACTCCTCACAAAGGGAGAATTTTGAAATGGAAAAAAAAATAATACAATAGTAGCGATTGTGGAAGAAAGCCCGATTTCTCTTCTTTATGAATTAGAATGCAACTCAAGAGAAGGGAATAAAGTGAATACAGATCACTAAAAAGAAAATGAGGAGCCCGGGACTAAATCTCTAAGGAATTCAGGTAGGTCGGAAGGCAGCCTAGAATTAAATGCTCAATAACTAGCTCTCCATAAACTAAGGCAACCTAAAGAACCTAATGCCGCTAACCCTAAACCAGGTAAAGAAATCTATACCTTTAACTATCAAAACTTTAAAGAGAATAATGAGGTGGTTTCTCAAATTGAAGGTTGCCCCCTAGAAGGAGATGGAGAGAAGGCACTACAAGCCCCCAAAGGGGAAAGTAAAACTCTGGATACTGGGGAGGGTCTTCATGACCTAGATACAGTCTGGGAAGGAAGGCTTACTAAAGAAAATAATGTTGGCCTAGAGAATCTCCACCTTGAAGGCATGGAGAACAAAACAGAGAACCCTATCACCTTCAACACTATATCATTTGTAGTTGGGAATGAGAAAGTGCATGAAATTATGGTTCCTAACATGTCAATGAATCTTTCCAACCCCCTTGGTGGAGTGATAAGCATTGATGGTTATGGATCACAATCAGGTATGGATTTTGTAGATGGCATAGATCTGCTTTCTACTAAGGATACCACTGATGGAGAAGAGACCCACATTGAAGTTATTTTTAAAAAGACCTGGAGATATAGGAAGAAGAAAGGCCTGGAGATGGGCATTTCCCCTTTGGATAAAGATCTCAACCACCCTCAGAAAGATAAAAGAAAGAAGCTTAGTGGAATTCTGCCTCCCAATGCAAAAAGGGTGGAAGCAGAAAATAGACTTCCTAAATGCTTTGATAACTTCCGAAGTGATAAAGGGCCCCCACCCAATGAAGAAACCTAATGGAGGTTAACTATATTTCCTGGAATGTAAGGGAGCTTGAAACCCTTAATAGGAATCATGCGGTAAGAAGGTTTCTAACACATGAAAAAGAGAAAGACTTTGTTCTACTACGAGAAGTGAAGGCCACTAGTTTCACCCTTGAAACAAGCCTAAAGATTGTATGGAAAGAAGTCACTCAATATGCTACCAACCATGAAAAGAGAAAAGGGTGTATTGTAATCCTATTGGCAAACAAGTGGGCTCAACATGTGAATAGCTATGGGACTCCCCTTGTAACAAAGCAGTCTAGGTGGTCATAAAGAAAGATGTAAGTTGTTTTGGGGTCTACTCGATATATGCCCCCAATGACTATAAGGAAAGGATTTTGTTCTGGAATTGGCTTTATACATTTCAAGATATTCCCTGGATCATTGGAGGAGACTTCAAATTTGTGGAAAGGGATGAGGATAAGTGGGGTGGATTAGGATTTTATTGGAAAGATAATGAAATATTTTATTGGCAAAGAATGAAATCCAAATTACGGATTGAGGACCCTATTGAAGGCCAGAAGAAAGATGCCCAAGCAATCTAGTTCATATGGTGTAACTTCCAAAAGGGGGGTAGGAGAATCTATTACAAACTTGATAGATTCTATGTAAGCAAAGAATTATTTTCAGTCGCCCTAGTGAAAGAAGGTTGTAAGGTTGAAGTATGCCCAATTCCTTATTAGATCACCACCCCATCAAAGCTAAGTTTTGTTTAAAGGATGGGGTTCCAAAGCCTATAGGTAGCAAAAATGGCTTATGCCTCAACACCAACCTCCTGAAGGATAATGATTGTAGAAATGTCATATTGTGTCTCTAATAGATCAATAAGTGGATGTAAGAGACTATCTCCCCTATTGATAGATGGTCAATGAACATAGAGGGCTAGAAAATTCTATTTCAAACAATTGTTAAAAAGAGGGCCAAAGATAGCCGAAGGAGGGAAGGTCTCCTCCAAGATAAGCTTCTCCAAGCAAGATTGATCTACAATGTAATCCCATGGATGAATCCCTCACAAGTAGATTGGTTATGGCCAAAGACTCGCTTAGGAGGCTCCAAAGTCATAAGGTTCAAGGTCTTAGGGTAAGAGCTAAGATGAATTGGCTAGAGAATGGTGATAAAGGCACAAAGTTTTTCTTCAAATATATTAAGGAAAAGTAGGCTAGAGAATAGATTGGTCACATCTCTGTGAATGGCCCCTCTATGGTTAACCAAGAAGAGATAAGGGACCAATTTTTCCAGTTCTATAAAGGCCTATTCTCCTCAGAAGGGGAGTTGGAGGATAATAAATAGGCAAGAGAGCACATTCAAAGTGTCATTCCAAAGAAGATTAGTGTTGATATGGCAAGGGACCTAGGGAAAGAGATAACATAGGAAGAGATTAAAAACGCTATCCTCTCACTTAAATATGATAAATCCTCGGGGGAAAATGGAATCCTTACCGAATTTTACAAAACATTCTTGGAGTGGGTGTGCAAAGATCTTCTCCTGGTGTATAAAGAAGCCTTTGAAAAAGGTACTCTTGGCAATAAGACCAATAAAAGGATAGTCAAACTTATCCCAAAAGAGGGTGATAGATCTCTAATAAAAAATTGGAGATCCATCACTTTGATTAATGTCTCCTATAAGATTTTGGCCAAGATTCTAGCTGATAGGGTAGCCCTAATCCTTCCCTCCATCACAAATTCCACACAAACATGTTTTATAAAGGGAAGGTACATCCTTGAAAACTTGATCACCAGTTGGGAAGCAATGAACTGGGCAAAGATAACAAGTTAGAATGCAGTAATGTTGCTTTTGGATTTTGAGAAGGCATATGATAGGATTGAGTGAGATTTTTTGTTCCTTGTGTTGAAAGATTTTGGCTTTCCTGACCCCTTCTGTTAGATGATCAAAACACTCTTTCATGATGCAACTACTCAAGTTGAGATCAATGGTGTTCTTACACAAGAGATCCCCCTTGAAAAGTCTATAAGGCAAGGTTTCCCTCTTGCCCTGACACTATTTGTTATAGCATTGATGCTCTACATTATGTTCTAAGGGAAAATGCACTAGTCCCAAAGATAAGAGGCATTAGACTACCTGATGAAAATGAACCCCTTAACCTCCATTTTGCTAATGAAACTTCTATTTTGCTAATTTTGGAGGATGACAACTTTGCAAACCTGATGGGGAAACTGGAAATCTTCTACCTGGCCTCTAAAGCAAAATTTTCCCCCTCAAAATCCTAGCTTTTGGGGTGGAAGGATAGACACCTGTCCTGATTGGGTTAGCAAGTTTGGGCTCCAATGGGGTGGCCCTTAGAAATTAGTAAGGTATCTAGGGATCCCCTTTGTTGTGGAATTGGATTTAAGGGAGATGTGGCATTGGATTAGGAAAAATATTGAAAGGAATGTTACTAAATGGAACACACAATTTCTCTCCTTGGCTAGTCAAATACAGGTTTGTCAGAAAATACTCTCTTCATTTAACATCCACTTTGCTTCTGTTTGGTTTTTTAACCCCTACTAAATCAATAAAATTCAGACAAGAATAAGAGCCTTTCTTTGGTCATACGAAAAAGGGAAGAGAAAGATGCATGTAGTAAAATGGGAATGGTGCACCATAGAAAAGTCCAAAGGAGGACTAGGGCTAAAAGATCTAAGGCTATAGGGCATTGCCTTAGCTACAAAGTGGGTGATAGGGGCATTGGAAGGGGAAGAACCCTGGAAAGTCTTAGTCAGGAAAAGCATGCTCAAGGTTGTCCCCAAACATGCTAAAGCTTGGAGATATCTTCCTCTTGGTGATATTCTTAGTAGTGAGTAGGATATGTTACCTTCAAGATCTAATGTATTTAGAACAATTTGGAAGGCTTGGAAAGTGATGAAAAAGTATCTTGACAATCACCACTTCACCAAGGGTGATTATGGGACCATACAGGCTCATAGGCCTATTTGGTGGAACCTAAAGCATAATGGGAAACCCCTGGATCTAATCCAAGGCTGCTCTGCCAAAGGATGAGCTCATAAAGGGATTAGATGCTTCAATGATATACTAAAAGAGAGAAAGTTAAAGGACTAGAATAATCTAAACTTTGAATTCAATATACCCCTTACTTTAATTGGAGGACATACACAATCCTTAGGGAGGCTTGTAATTGGTTAAAATTCCCTATGGTGACTAAGAATGATACTGCTCAATTCAAAGACTTTCAATGGAAAAATGGCACTAACATAAGGAAGTCTAAAGCTAAAGAAATGTACACTATGCTAACATAACACACTAATCTAACTGAACATTTGAACAAAATTTGGAAATTACAGTGGAACAGGGACCAATGGCAAAAGGCTTTGCAAAATAACTTTTCTAAACCTAATCAAAGCGAAAAAAGCATGTTTCAGATGGCTTCTTATTATATAGAAACTCTCCTTTAAAAGCAAAATAGAGGATATTGATGTGTGCAATATATGTAGAATACCATAAACAATTAACCACATTTTCTTTGAATGCACATTTGCTAAAAAAATATGGAGAATTTTCTACAATAAATAGGATATCTAGGGAAATAATGGACAACTTCTTCTTGAGAAAATTTTATTTAATTATAATATAAAGATGGGGAAAATTGTTGCATTTTTCTAGCTATGCCTTTCTTCTAACATTATGTGGTTCATCTAGAAAGCTAGGAATGAAGATAGATTTCAAGGAAGGAAGAGGATGCTTACTAAGTCTTATAGAAGACTCATGTTTTGCAATTTATTGCTATGCAAGTCTATATTACGGTGGCTCTCTCAAAAGACAAGATCTAGAACTACCTAGAGAATAGACAGGTCACAATAGATATCATGGAGGTGAGGTATGGGCATATGTGGCCAAAGGGACACCCAGGGGTAGATGTATTCATCAGAGCTCTTCATGCATTCCGAGAGGACCTAGCAGAGGGACAAAGCAAGAAAGTTGATAAGATGGGACACAGGGAAACCTTCAGAAGAGGAAATGTCTACTATAGAGGCATTAGTAGTCTTGAGTGGTCATCAAGGGGTAGTTTAGAGCACACAGTGGATAGAGAACTTCCTTTTGTATATCATTTTTGATTAGTAGTAGTTGTATATATATTTGCATAGTGGTTTATATCTATAAATCTTTTTAATGATTATATATGATGTAACTAATAACATTTTGATATAGGCTAGCTGATGGACTCCATTTTTGACCCCACTTAGTTGAGGATATCACTAATACTTTGTAAAGGGGTAGCTTAGGGGGGCTACAGATGCAGTTGGGTTTATCTTGATTTGTTGTATTGGGGAAATTGGAATATTTTTGTAAAGGGGGGTTAATTTTGATCTAATACTCGGATGAACACTTAGATTATGTGATCTATCTTCTCTACTCATATTATACTTAATACAAAAAAAATTAATTAAACAATTTATGCATTATATATATGTGACTTTTTTAGTTCTCATTGATTTCATGTATTAAGTATAAATGTTATAGCATTATAAATTTAAAGTTTAAATTAGAAGATTTTTTTTATGATGATGGTAATATTGATCTAGTTCAACTACTTCTAACATTTTTGGCATCATCAAGTATAGTTTTTTTTTTTGTAAATATTGTTATTCAAATGAATTTTAATATAATTTGGGCATTGCATTCACCTTTTCCATGTTCAATGTCACATTTTTAATGTTTAAGAGATTTTCTTGTCAATTTTTGCAATCTTTTAATATTTTTTACAAAAATTCGTTATTAATAGCTCTAACCTATAATTGTAAATTTAAACCATGCAACTATTTAAATATTATTCATAGATTTGTAAAGCTTCCAAGAATAGAGATAACCTTTTAGATGTTGTGGGTGGCTTTCTGTGTAGACAAAATAATGAAGTTAAAACTTATGCATATGAAAGAGTATTTAGTTGTAAGGAAAATATCAAGTATAGTTTCCAATAATCAAGAAATTTGTTTGCTTTGAATCAATTTCTTAGGAGGAATTTATAAACATATTCTTGTTCTTCTATGATAGAGAGTGGGGGGAAGTTGCATGCATTGTGGGAATGAATAAATGAAATGATATTTCTCATCAAAAGAAATTAGAAACATTTTTAGTAGATAAAAGAGTTTAACAAGATAATTTTTAGCTCTCCAAACTGTGCTCTACAATTGTAGAAGATAGACTCAAGACTTAGACCCAATGACATATGTTGATCTAGATTAATGAGGAAAAATTCATGATCAAACAATGAAAAATTAGAGGTCAATTGATAGGACCCAATGACATATGTTGATCTAGATTAATGAGAAAAAATTCATGACCAAACAAAGAAAAATTGGAGGTCAATTGATAAGAGTGTGAAAATGTTATGGGGTATCTTTAAGGACTATAATAACAAAATAAATGAAAACACACTACATCTTAAGCCATGACTCACCCTTTATATACTAACAACACAATGATTTTTCATTAAGTATTCAATATAGTAGTTAATTGTTTATAGATACCTAAAGACCTCTTCAATAAATAGATAGATAATAGATTGTAACACATGCAATAGGCTTACACTCCCTTAAATGAATCTCTTTGTTATTCTCACACTTTATATGTAATCCTAAAAATCTAAAATATTATAATTGGTTCTCAAGGGTTGATTGAGTTTTTAGAGGTGAAGATTAGAGAATTGGTTAAGAAGTTCAATAATTGGAATTTTGGTATTCTTCCAGGAATTCTAAATGAGAAGGGTGAAGTTAAGTCCCTGTAAGAGTGGACCAAGAAGCTTAAATGATAACTTCCCAAGCCAAAACAATATGTGATGAAGTGGATTTGGTTAAGATAAGGAACAGTATGGACAAGCTCATGTATACAAGGGCTTTTCTTGAAGATTTTGATGAGGAAAATCAAGTGGTAGTCAGGTATACCCCATATAGAAAAAGGTAGATGATATCATGGGATTTGACTAGCCTACAAAGGAGGAGTTTTCATTATGGAAGTCCAACTATATTGACATATTGGACATATAAATTGCTGCAAGTGGGAGTGAGTGACACCAATTTTGGTTGGTGGTCTATAATAGCAAAGTTCAGTAGGAAAGTGCAATACATGGCCTAGAACGAGTACATATTAGGCCTTGGATATATCAACGTTCAAATATTGCACTTTCTTAGTTTCAAATGTGGTGACAAGGATTGCAGATGTGGAATTACTTTGGTATGTTCTCTCTTTCACTTTATGAATTTCTTCTACAAGTTTTTAAAGAATGTGGACTACAGTGTTTTCTCGTGGAAAATATTACTTTACACTGACTAAAGGATCCTTTTGGAAGGTGGGATAATCTTCTCTAGCAAATGCAAATGGTTTTTGTCTCATATAAAATTCTCCCTCATATTTGGAAATGCAAATGTAACTGCCCTTAGGGATGTTTTTAAATTGAAATTCAAATGTATGTCAAATGTAAATGTGACTAAATGTGTAATTTAGCCCAAAGCTTGTTTGATCCCTTGTTCTTATAAAAGGGAATTCAAGGCCAATTGCACGGGTCTTTGGTTGAAAGAGCTTTTGAACTCATGTAAGAGAATTTAAGTAATTTAAGCACAAAGAAATAGAGTTAGTGTTGAGTCTTAGGTATGAATTCAAGTTTGTAATAGGCATAATGTTTTTACAGTAATGATAGCATTTGAATGAGAAAATGCATATTCTGGAATAGATTCTCTCCTATATTTTTTCATATGAATTATTATTATAAAATGATCAAGGATCCTTCTATTGGTCTTCAATCATTTTGGTTGAATGTATGATTTTTTTTCTATTGTAATTCAAAGAATTAATTAAAATTCTCTGATTGAATCATAGGTTTGTGTGACTAAATTAACATATTATTAATAATTTCATATTTTAAGTGTGTTAAAACTTAAACATGTACTCAGTGATTCATCACTCAACTTGATGCTTAATAACATATTAACAATAGTAGCATATACAATAATGAACATCATAATTTGTTTATTGTGTATCTAGTATTTGAAACCAAACTTTTTCTTTAAATGATAAAATAAATAATATAGATAATTGAACATCGACACATTATTGAATTTTAGTTTTTTTATTGATTTTCACATGAAGGAATACATAGAGGAAAATTGGTAATGCAAAAGCTTGCTCAAAGACAACTCTGCACAAAGCTGAGTTGGAACTTGGAAACTCATGTTATCAAATATCAAATCGTGGTATCACCTTCTCTAGCAACTTCCACTATTCTGGTGGTGGAATTGTCATTTGTTCTAATTGATGTTGTTTGACTTGAAGATTTGTTAACAATTCATGATTGAAATTGGAACCTATCCTGAATTCTTCAGTCAATTTTGTATTCAAGGTTATCAGTGGTTTGATGGAATCCAAATAGTTCACCACATCTGGTTTCTAAGGAAACTGGTCCAAATCAATCTTCCTTGCACCCTCTATCTTCTTTCTGAAAGCATCCTTTCCAATGAATAACTCATTTGTGTCAAAAGCCTCTAGAAAACAAAGCTCTATGAAGTTCCTTACCTTTTCATCCAACTTCTTCATCTTGTTTGCATCTAGATGCAAATATTCCTTTGTTTCATGCATTTTCAAACACTTTTGAATGATAGATGACAACATCATTAAGGTAGCAAACTGATTATTAATCCCTTTTGATTTCAAATCATTGTCATTGGCTTTGTTGATTGTTTTTTGAACTTGATTTTCAAATTTCTCTAATGCTAGCATGTTTTTGTTGTCCGCTAAATATTTTTTGAGCTTCTTATAATATAGTATGATAGCGGGTGATCCCACAAAACTGGTTTACAATTCCAGTGTGAAAGGAAAAAAGCAAAAAGCACCCCCATGTAGAAAATTTTGGGTTTTGGGGGGTTCGAATGAACTTATAGTCCGCATGACCCCAAAGGGGGTTCTCTCAAATCCCCCTTCAAGTGAACCCTCTTACATGATGGGTCCCACATTCTGCATGTTTCCCTAATTGAAAACAAAAGAAAATTTTGAAAATAGGGGCATTTGATCAAATCCCCTTTCGAGCAAACCCCCTTCGTTTGAATGGTCAAGGTGGGTTCACTCAAAGGGGGGTTTGAGTGAACCCCCCTTCTCCCCCTTTGGCACCAAATTTCTGCAAAAAAAATCCCTTTGATGCTCAAGTTGAGGATGAAAATGGAGAAGACTTCACAGACCCAACTAGATGATGGTAATCCTCAAAGCAAGCTATCCATCAAATATTATTTTAATATGTTTTGGTTTTATTATGAATTTTTTTTTTAGTTTGATTAAACATAGTTTCTTCACCAAAAATCAAGCTCTTTGTTTTGCACATGTGGAAAAATAGTAAATTATCATAATAAAATTTTGAAAAATATGTTTGGGCTAGGTATTGATGTCCTTGATCCAATAAAAAAAAGATTTAATTTCGATACATACAAAAAAAATTATGTTGTATACGGTTTGCCTATGTCTGAATTATAATTGGTTTGACTTCAAAACTTGATTAAGGAAGAAATATTCAATAAAATACTATAAAACCAAACGAACTTGTTAGATATCATAATTACAGATCTAAGTTCAAAAAAATTAGAATTTTGTCCTTCATTGAAAAAAATTAATGTTGTATATGGTGAGCATCACTCCTTAAAAATAGTGTTTACTGATAAAAAACTAATTTTTGAAGGAGATGGAAAAAGAAATGTAATCTGATTCAATATATATATATATATATATATACTGGTTTACAATTTTTGGCCAAACTGGGTCCACTGAACTGAATTTTTTAACTAAATCTTCACTTTCAGGCACCTATAGCGGTTAAACTGTGAAGAATTTGAAGATGATGCAAACTAGTGATTTGTGATATTTTTTCTATAGATTCTAATATATATATTTAGAATCTATAGAAAAAATATCACAAATCACTAGTTTACATCATCTTCAAATTCTTCACAGTTTAACCGCTATAGGTGCCTGAAAGTGAAGATTTAGTTAAAAAAAATTTAGTTCAGTGGACCCAGTTTGGCCAAAAATTGTAAACCAGTATTGTGGGATCACCCTAGCATCAATCAATTGAAACATGTCAGAAAAATGATCAATCCTCTATATCATTTCATCCCAGATCTTTTGTTTCATATGCCTCATTGTTTCTCTATAAAATGCAAATAACTTATTTTGACAAGAGTTAATTTCATTTTTTACTTCCATCAGATCTGCCTCCAATCTTTCATTTCTTTTTCTCTCTTTCTCCAATTTTTGTTCCCACAACATTTCCTTTCGCAATGCTTTTTCTTTATTTTTTTGAAGTGGATTCTTCCTCATCATATCTCTTGTTGCTCCCATCTAACCTTTGCTTCAATTCAATTACTTCTCTCTCATTTTTTTACCCTCTTTGCTTGTTGATGTAGAGGCAGAATTTTTTGTTCTTTTTTCTAATTCATTACTCTTGTTATCTGTCACTTTCCTCTTTGCTTTCTCATATGCTAGGGCTTCTTGTAACTTTTATATTTGAATCTACAACCTTTTTTTCTCTTTATATTGCTTTAAAAATAATGTGTACACCAATTCATTGTTCTTCTTTGATACATTAATTTTGTCAATATTTTTGAGTCCAAAAAAATCCAATTGTAAACTACTCACCTAAAATTCAGATCGATCCATTTGATTTTTTGGTTTATTTTGAATTATGGGAACAACAATCATGTACTCCATAATTTTTTTATTTGTGTCAAATGTGGGTAATACCATGGTTGTTGCAAGCTCTGAAGTTACAACATATGCACTCTCCATCAATTGCTTCTTTTCTTTTTTATACAATTATGATTTCTTTTTAAACTCTTCAATGTAATCAAAACCTAGGGATGCAAGAACAATGGAATGCTTGAATGGAGAAGGAATAGGAGTACTTGTAGTTGCTAATGTTGTTGTAACCACACTAACTGGCAGTGGGGGAGTGCTTGGAAATAACTCTTTTGTGGTGGATCCACTGGTAGTGTGACTTGGACCTGTCAAAATCCTTTGCCTCTTTTCTATGCCTTGATCACCTAGTGTTTGTGTGGTATCTTGTATTACTATCTTCTTGTGTGTAATTTGTTGTTGTAGCACATGTTGACCACTACTAGTACTACTACCCATGTACCATCGCCACCAGTGGTAGTGCTAGTTACCCTAGCATCTCCATCATGGGCATGTCCTAGTTGTGATTGTATTTGACCATGAGGATGAGGATTTGAAGCTCTAACAAATTCCATTGTTTCGGCTATACTCGTATGGGCCCTTAGTATACCTTTTCAGCTCCAAGGCCAGATTTATCAATTGGTTTTTTATGTTCTACATCTATTACAATCCAAGGGCCTTGTCCTTTGGACCCTAAAGGAGCACCTTCATAACCCATTTTTCAGTTGTGGTTGCTCCTGAAGTATATGCTTCTTTTGTGGCCTCAATTAAACTAGGTTTTAAATTGACATGGCTTTGTTATTCCCTATCATCATTAGATTCATCATCATTTTCTTGACCTTCAAGTTCATCAGGATGTTGGGTATGTGTAAGATCATTATGGGCCAAAAAGTGGCGATATGATGGGTATGTGGCTGACGACTTTTTTTTACCCAAAATTGATGAAACAAAAAGGGTTTTTAAAGGAGATTCTCAACTTTCCACCAATATAAATTATGCTTTACTTTGAATTTATAAAATAATTATTATTCATTTTCTATTTGAATTAGGACTAAAGTCTTGATTGATAGGATGATTGAAAAACATCTATAGCTTTCAAATGGTATCACATTTTTTTAATCTAAAATATGCATCGCATTCTATGCTTCGCATACTATAAGATTTTTTTAAAAAAATATGAAGTTTTGACCAAGTTAAGGTGGTCAAACATACGAGTTTTTATATTTTTTTAAAAGTTGTAATAAAAAAATCATAATTAATTATTTACTTGGAAAAAAATTACAAAAAAATATGCATCACATTAGGACATGAGTCCTCTACTTATATCTAAAATCTTATTAAAAATATTATCATTTGATTGTGGTTAGGGTGGTCAGACAGACACCTACTTCTTATTTTTTCCTTGAAATTTAAGTACTACTCCATTGAAATTTCAAATTTTCACCAAATAGATTTTAAAAACAAATAAACCTAGTAGTTTAGAAACTACATTAAATTTTCTATAGATTCTATTCTTACATATTTTTTAAATAATATAGATAACTTATTGAAATTTTTACGTCAAGTTGTCTAACTTTGATTTTTCTGAAGTTTTCGCCACTTAAGGGCCTATTTTTTCCATTATGATCCTGCACATACCTTGCTCTATATTCCACAATTTTCTAAACTCGTGATCTTATTCATTATCTCCATACTCTGTAAGAGTTCTTGGACCACCTAGCTCCTTCCTCATAGACCAAAAGGAAGTATTTTTTTATTGTGACCAATTTTTAGATGTAACTTCCTTATCTAAAGAATCTAGCATTTTTACTCCACTAAATGGTTTATCTCTTTTTTAATAAAAAAATGTTGTACCTGGGTAAGTGCATGGATCTGTGACACAATTTTGGCTCTTAAGATGCCACTTTTTTTTTCTAAAATTAGTAAAATATGATTTGCACGAGAAAATGAAGATAGTTACCTCAAAATTTCAAGATGTAGCAAGAACAAGAGTTGAAGTGCTCCAAGACTAGTTTCTAAGCTACTAATTCTTTTTGAAATTAATGAAGATTAAGGGTATCAAAAGGGGGGGTGCAAAATAGGTCTTATTTTTATCAAAAAAATACCATAGTGCTTGAGGGCTCCCCTTTTTTAATTAACTATTTTTAGAATTTCAAAAATTTGAATAGTGAGAAATTAGCTAACACCATGTAGTTTATCCTCATTCTTTTAGATACTTTTTTTAATGAATATAATATTTTATGAATTTTGAAAGTGGAAACATCCTGAAAAGTTGAAATTTGAGCGTGCTCCCCCCTAAATTTTTTGAAAAATAATTGAAAATTGAATTTTTTTCATCATGTGTAGAATGGCGTCTAGTTTTAAAAAATGTAATTTGTTTCATGGTTAGATGGACAAGTAAAAAATATATCCTAAAACTAGCACATTTTTGTTTTTGACCAAAAAAGGAGGCATTTACAATAGAAGTTATGGATTTAAACCTTAACTGAATCAAAACAAAAAATGAATTATATATTTATATAGCTAAGAGAGAGGTTAACACCATCATAGTTTGGTTATAAACTTGCATTGAAAGATGTGAAAATGTGATGGTGAGCATAGATAAAAATATGAGGAAATTTAACAAATCTTGACAATTCACTCGTCCAAAGCAGTTCATTTGGCAAGCACCAAATTTGGCACTCACCAAATGACCTGCTTTGAACAAAATCCAACTTTCCCCTCTCTTTGGTCAACCACTTTGATAATGTTGAGAGTGTGCGGTTTATGATCATAGATGGATAGTTGAGACTTTACCTTTCATATGCTCTTTGCCTCC
>VDFB02014442.1:50547-94254 GCA_007258455.2 Sequoia sempervirens | reverse complement strand
CTCTCTCCTTCCCACCCCATCCCTCTCTCTCTTTAAGGTATCTCCCTCTCTCTCTCTCTCTATCTCTCTCTCTCTCACTCCCTCCATCTCTCTCTTGGGCACTCCCTCTCCCTCCCACCCTCTCCCTCTCTCTCTCGTAGCTATCTTCCCCCACCCCCCTCTCTCTCTCTTGGTTTAAGGTTGAGGGTAGAGGTTAGATGATTTAATGGTTTAGGGTTTAAGGATCAAGGGTAGAGGGTTTAGGGTTCAGGGCTTACGATTTATAGTTTACGGTTTAAGGGTATAGGGTTTAATTGTTAAGGGTAGAAGGTTTTAGGTTTTAGGTTTTAAGGTTAGAGGGTAGAGGGTAGAGGGTTTAGGGTTTAGGGTTTAAGGGTTGAGGGTTCAAGGATTAGATTAGAGACTTTAGCTAGGTTTAAAAGGGTTTAAGGGTTGAGGGTAGAGGGTATTGGGTTGGGGGTAGAAGGTAGAGGATCAAAGGTTCGAGGGTTGTGTTGGTTTTTTTTTAGCATATCCTTAAAATCCTCTAAAGGGTAGCCAACCCATATGCTTAAGAATCTTCAAGGCCAGTGGTCAATGAATGAGAGCTTGATATATAACCTTTTCTTCCTTGAACTTCAAGCTCTATTAAACCTGGGAGGGTTATCCCAATAGTATACTTGTAGATGTTTGTGTGCCAAAGTATCAAATACACTGTAAATAAATGATTATCCTCAAAGTGTTCAAAAGACACAGTACCCTAAAGGTTTGGCCGATCTTCATGGTAGTGTCTAATTCAAACATGAGAGATGTAGAGCATTAAATTCCACACACAAATAAACTGGGATTGATAAGTAAATTGATTTAAATTTGTGATTTGCTACCGAATTAATCAACTAAATGTAACATGAATAGCACACTTAGATTAGTGCATCATCCTTGGAATGTAGTCAATTTCAATACCTATATAACTTGATAACATTTTAACACACAATATCGTCTAAGCTTTGAAATTACTACATTATAGTACATCAACATTTTATTCTCAACCACAACTTCTTATCAAAATCCTAGCACTTAATTCACATGAATATACAACTTCATTCAAGCATCTATATTAATTCCTTGAATTAATGGGAAAGAATTAAAACCACACCCACTAGAAATCAATGGAGATGAATAAGAAAATCCTTGATTATATTATTCATAACTCATAAAATAAGCACATAGGAGAGAAAATGGTTTTGAATTTTCACCATTCTGTATTATTTTTTCAATATTGCTATCAAAAGTACATATGCATTGATAGACTCCAACCTAAAACCAAACCCTAAAATTTTCTATATTCACCTTACAATGTTTTTCGTGACTAATTACAAAACAACCAACCCTTGCAAATGAACCAGAAAATTGCACTTAAGGAGAAAGAAACCCTAAATGCACATCAGAAGAAGACACTTGGCCAACTCAGGTTTGCTGATGAATAACTACCCACCACCTAAAGAGAAGCCCCATTTTTCAATCTGTTTTCCTGCTTCATCACTTACTTGCTCTGCAACAAAAAAAGATTATCTTCTTGGGAAGACTTTCTTTGCCCCTTCATTTGCCTTGCCCATGCAGCAATAGAAAATTACCTCTACTTCATGAGATATTTTATTCCTCCATTTACCCCCATAGTGAAAATTATCTACTTCACAAAAAAAAAAAAATCTGCTCACTTTTATCATGTTGCACTTATCCATTGCTTTTACCCAGCAAAGAAAAAATATTTTGCTAGTGAAAGATCTTTAATCTTTTATTTATTTGGCCTAACATTTTAAAATTTTACTTTATTGCTTAGCCAAAGTTTTGTCTTTTACAAATGTTAGAACCTTTAAAATTTTATTAGGTTGTTTAAAATACTTTACCCACATTTCACTTTTAATTCCCAACACAAATAGTTTTTAACTCTTATTTCACTAGGTCATAGAAATATTTCATTAAAATATTTTCCCCTACCATTTCACTTTTCACATCATTTAAAACTTTGCTTTTAAATGTGGACCCATTTAATTTTTCATCAGGATTTTTTTTTTAACTCACCATTTTAATATTTGCACATTCCACTTGCATTTAAAAAGTTCTTCAAGCCCACATTGAAACCTCCCTACCAATCCCTGCTCTCTCATTTCTCTTTTCTAATAGCAACATTTATCACTCAGGCTGGTGGGGGAAGGTGCAGCTTGGTCCATGTTGCTCCCTTCTACAACCTTTGATCAGGCCTTTTGTCTTTGGCATTCTACTCCCTGCTTCCCCGTGGCCTTGTGGTGACATCAATCCTAGCTCTCGTAGGCCAGCAAGGAAGACCATTTCTTGTTTTGTTGTACTTCAATCATGGCAGCACAACAAAATGTTATAGTAGTCAACATACATTATACCTTTGTCCCATTGCAACCATGATATAAACTCCTCAAACAATTTTGATGTACCTTACATCAAGCTCGAGCCGTGATTTCTTTATAATGCATTCAAACTAGATATAATGAAAATGAAAATGCAGCACCAAAATAGAATTTCCTTAAACAATTTATACATCTCTATGATGCGCTTAATAGTGTCCTCTTTTAAGCTCTACACTATTCTTCCTTATAATGTGATGGAGCAAACATACTAACCATGGGCACCATTGTCAAACAAAATCTTTTCAAATGCTATTGATGCATTTTCACTTTAACTGTAGAGGAAACATGTGCCAAATTCACTCATCATTCAAGCCTTGAACAAAAGATGTCTCACACAACTTCCTTTTGATGTAATGCCTCATTCTATGGACTCCTCTAGATGGGAAAAGCTGCAGAATAACTCAATTTTCCAAATGAAAAATCACCACAGGAATTCTTCAAAAATAATTCACTTTGTGTGCGGCCTCAAATTTTTTCTTCTACATGTTTCAATATCTGATTGCTCTTCACATCTGCACGTACTTGATTAGCAATGCTGATATTTCCATTGCTTGTATGGTATGGATTACCAATGTTGGTATTGCCTGCAGATGATGAAGTAATAATGTTTGTATTGATAACCTATGATGGAAGAGTAGAGGGGCGAGTACTTGACATAGCATCCCAAAGCATGTTATTGTCTAATCCATCCATGTTTGAATGTACTTCTAAATTGGAGGAATTCATAAAATTACCATTTTGATCTATTTTAGGCTAAAATGACATACTACACCAACTATTGAAAGTAGAGCTTCCGAAGATGGTAGGTCAACACTAAATGTTCCCCATTTTATGTAATTTACTATAGCTTGAAGGTCATAAGAGTTATGTATCACAGGGAGTTGGATTTTTACTTTTCTAAGCCTATTTTTTGAATCTTTCCTTTTCATTTTCAATGCTAAAATTCTATCTTGCTTCTGCTGCCTCATCTCTTTTATATGTTGTAGAAGGGACATGTGGAACAGGAAGATGTTGTGGAGTATTCTATGCTATTGGATTTTCTGCATTGATTCTATGTATTTGGATATAGGTGGTACAAGGTTTTGCTTCACAGTTATCAAAGCATTTCATCATGCGAGGATGTTAAAAGTTCAAAAACTTAAGACATGATTCATTACATTTTAGCTCCTTCCTCATTTTCTCCCAACACTTTACAAACTTTGTGTGTCCACACGAATCAAATATATACATTAATTCCTACTAACATGATCTCATTTCTCTGTCCTCTAAACACTTCTTTGTTATTTCATGTCCACAAACACAAAACATTTATTGATTTTTATCCACCTTAAGTGCATCCCCGAATAGACCGAAATAAAATAAGGAAGAAGCTATATCTCTGGAGGTAATGGATTGTTTCCAAACCAATCAAACACTCCAAGCATAGAAAGCCAAATTTTTCCCATTAAGGTATTTCAATAGCACCCACATGGTCCAAAATCCATGCACACCCTTTTCCCATTGCTCTTGATCCTTCAAATGCATGATGTCTGCAAGACTTCGAATGCTTGATCCACTTTATTCATTACAAGAGGAGAATTGGAATGAGGAAATTTTTCTAAACTCTATTTATAGGCCTCACCAACAACACTTGTGTGACACAAGTTGGGTCCCCATGTAAGCCCAACTAGTTTTTTTTTTTTAAAGAAGTGTTATCCTGAATTGATTTGAGGTTGCTTGTGACTACTCCCGAGGTGAAAAAAATGAACTGGGTAGACATCAAAATCCACTTTCTGACATTTTGCGTAGTAGTCAAAATAGGTCAAGTGGCCTCTAGAATCACCCTAGAAAACTAGTCAAAAAACCTCCTGAAGTCATGAAAATGCATAGGCATGTAGAAATTTCCTCAAGAATTTAGTGCAATGAATGGTTTTGAAAAAAATATCTCAAGGTGCAAGTTATTCAATACCAAAATGGCTCGCTTAGACTTTTCTGCAACTGCACCTATCCAAAATCTATTAAGGCTCACCAAGCCATCATCTTGAAAAAATATCAAATCACCTCCTAGGAAGCTACCATTGGAAACATTAGATTATTTAGGTCCATTGAGAATGTGTCCAAGAGGGCTTCCCTTCAATCCACATTCTTCACAAGATATTTAGGGTCAAACTTGACCTCCTTAAAACATTTTGGAAATGTAGATGTAAAAATAGAACTACATTTACTTTTGATCTGGTAAAAATATCAAACTTGATATTGTGGCTTTGAAAAAGGACTAGGGAGCATATGAATATGAGGGGAACAAAGAACACCAATCCATTTTTCATGACTATCATCCAGCTATGAAATATCAATCTAAATAGGAGGCCACTTCGTAGGACTAAGAATTTGCAAACAACAAAACAGTTCCATAACCCTTCATCTTTTCTTTTCAAAACCCTATCAAAACTCATCACAGGAGTTTGAAATCAAACATACCTATTCACATATATATCAAATGATTCTTCCCACCAAAGGATTTTACGTGAAAATTAATTGGCTCCAATTTATGACCCTCCAAAGTAGGTCACTAGGGCAGATTTTTCAGGGGCATTTCTAAGTGTGTAAATCAACTTTTTCCATCATGGTCACTTCAAATTTGTAAAATATGAAGGTTCCATCAGGTTGAAGGGTTTAAGAGTTGAGGGTATAGGGTTGATGGATTAGGGTAGATAGTTTGGTTGGGTTTAAGGGTTAAGGGTAGAGGGTTTAGGGTTTACAGTTTAAGGGTAGAGGGTTTAAGGGCTTAGGGTTTAAGGGTTAAGGGTAGAGGGTTGAGGGTTGAGGTTTGAGGGTTTTAGGGTTTAAGGGTTGAGGATTGAGGGTAGAGGGTAGAGGGTTGATGGTAGAGGGTAGGGGGTTGAGGGTAGAGAGAGAGAGGATTGAGGGTTTAGGGTTGAGGGTAGAGTGTAGAGGGTTAAGGGTAGATGATAGACAACTTAATGGTTTAGGGTTTAAGAGTTAAGGGTAGAGGGTTTAGGGTTAAGGGTAGAGGGTATTGGGTTGAGGGTAGAGGGTAGAGGGTTTAAGGGTTTGGTTTTAAGGGTTTATGGTTGAGGGTTTAGGTCTCCCATCCCTCTATCTCCCACTCCCTCTCTTAGGTCTTCCCCCACACCCTAACTAAAGCTTTTCCCGATTGTCCTTGTTCCTTCCGGATTTACCGAGGAGTTCGACGACCGACTTTGAGACTTTCGTTGGTTCATTGACTTCTCTCACCCATCGATAACGGATGACGAACCCTTCCTGCACTTCTCCCCGATGATGTCTTTATCTTCGGTTATCCTCCCAATCTCTTCCTCTATCGTTCTCGACCCGACCGATAATCCCGAGATCCCTTCTGTCTCGTTCTACCTCACTCACACCTTACCTGACGACCTTCATCTGGTCCCTTTATCTCTATATTTGGAAAACATTTCAAAGAAACAAATTTGGCATCTCCAAATTTTGCGAGCGCCAAATTTGGCGTCTCCAAATTTTGCGAGCACAAAATTCAATGCTCTCCAAATTTGGTGAGTGCCAAATGTGTTTTCACCTTGAAATGATAAAATATGGATTGACCCCATGATTCAGGCCCACATGCTTCTGCATTTTTCTATTTTAGTGCTTTATTCGACTTAGAAATGCCTTTTTTATGTAGTTGACTCCCTGTTGTACCAATCTATGCTTGATCCATCACCTTTTTCCACCAATTTGCATGCTAGAAAATGTAGAAGAAGACATTTTGAAGTTTCTACATCATTTTACATTATCTCAGGTAATATATGATGGGAGATTAAAATACTTCCATTTAAAGCTTTTTATGTTTAAAAAGACTTATTTTTATTGTTAATTGACATAACTAGTGGTAGACAATAGACTAACATATTTACTTATTTTACTTTATGTTTAACTAAATTGGAAGATATTTTGGAAGTGATAGCTTATGTTAAATGCGTTGCTTTATGATGACTTTGGATGAGATGATTATGATGCATTCATCTTTGTTGCCATGATTGTTGTCCTTTTCATAAGGGTTTTTAACAGGGTGTCTTAAAGATTGATGAGACTGTTAACTTCTCTATCTAATCCTAAGGAATGACTACTCCATCGATAGGCCCTGCTGGATGATGAGTCACTCAAAATCTGAATTGACTTCTTCATAGTCGGTTGAGGAACTTTTACTTCCAATGCCAATCTGGCATAGACCTCCACAGTCAACTTCAGTTCTAGTTTTAGTTTCATTTTGTAATTTGTAGATGGTCGCCTTAAGTTTTGGCAGTTAACACCATGTTAGAAGTTAATAAGGATATTTTATAAATATCCACATTTTGGTCTTAGTTAGGAGTTAGATAATTTTGCAATTAAGAATTTCTTTGTAATCACCAGTAATGTGTGTTTTGCGTTCTACTTTTGATCAATGAGAAAGGAAGCAAGAAGTTAACTGATTCACTGTGTTGAAGGATCTTACTTGAAGAAGAGCAGGGCCCACTCAACCTTTGGAATGATCTTATGGTATTTTGTTAAGAGTGTTGTTATTTTCTGATATTAAAATCTGTAGCAGAAGTTGATTTTGAATTGTTCAATCATTAAAACCATCTTCTATTTTGGTAAATGTTAAGATTAGATAATTTGTTTACAATTGCATTTCAAAGTTTCAATTATTATGGTTAAGATTGAATAGCTTGAATGTTTAGATTTTTTTAAGGGAAATGTTAAATCGAACCAACCGTCTAAATCAATTAGAATTAATGTTTGTTCATTAAGCTTATTAAAGAAATGTTAGGAATTTATGGAAAGATGGAGTTGAATTATGTTTCAGAATCTATTTATGGAGATTAGTCTTTATGCTTTTTAGAATAATCGTCATTTACCTGCAATTCATCTCTATTCTTAAATTAGTGTTTACTTTCTAGCAATTAAATTATGAATTTCTTTTAAGAGAAAAATATAATTAATTTGGAATTTTGCATTTTAGATTAAGAATTAAAGTAATCATTAATTTCCTCCATGAATTGGTTTGAATCAAAATCAATAAAGTCAGAATTAAGTTAGTAGAATTTGAAATTAGAAGTTAAAGTAGATTCAAATCTTAGGAATCAACTGCTACAGTTTAGCTCCTAAAAGCTCCTAAAGAGCCCCCAAGAGCTCCTAAAAGCTCCTGAAGTAGGAAAAATGATACCTGAAGTCATTGTTTATAGTGCAACCCCCCCAAAAGAATCTGTGACAACTATCCTTATCGCATACTGCTCAGAGACACACCCGGTTCGATAAAATAATTAATTAAATGATGCAAGTTGTGACATCAACGACCTTGCTAATCAATATATTCATTTTGGTAATATTGAAATGTTTTTATTTAATATATTTTTTGTTTCTGACAATATAAACTAAATTTCTTTCATGATTTTATTAATCATAACAATTGGACATAGAATTCAACATTGAATTAGATGGGAGTTGCATAAAAAAGTTTAATTTTTATGAGTTTGAAGAAAAAAAAATGAAAAACATGACATAATTTAGATGAATTCATGTTTAAACTTATATAAATGGCATCAACTTAACACAAATGTGCTTATGAATTCTATTTGCATTGCTTATAGTAGTCTATTTCTAGCATGGCTAGTGGAATTCACTCTATTTCATTTTAGGTAGATGTTTATATTGAGTTTTTTTGGTTTTGTTTTAAAAATTTATAAACCATTCATTTGATGATTTTATTAATCTTTATTGTTACATATAGAATTCAACATTAAATTAGATGGATGTTGCATGTAAAAGTTTAATTTTTAGGAGCTTGAAGATAAAAAATGGAAAACACGACATAATAGATTCAAATTTATTATTAGTGATGGTTGTGGGGAAACTTTTATTTTCAACTAATTTTGAAAACCTAATAGCTTTCATCAATGTTAATGCAAGTTTCCATTCATTCATACCACTTACCTTTCTAAGAAATAAAAAAGGGAAAATTTTGTGCAATTGAGAATGTGTTTTGTCCTTCTCAGTTACCTCATTGCCAAAGAAATAGTGAATAATTCCAATATATATCATCACAAACCCTTCTTTGAATTCATGTTTTTCATGGCTTGGTTGACAATCACAATGTGGTTTTGACAACAATAAGCACAAGATTCTCTAGTTTCCAAAGGTGGCAGAAAATTATACCCTAGGTTTGACACTTCTTTGCTCCTAAGCACTTGTCCATACTCCAAATACTCCCCTCAAACACAAGTCTTAACATTGATCAATGCTTACATAAAGCAATTTTGTACAAATCCCTCAAAGTACTAGGTTTTACATAGTATAGTTGTAAAAAGAAACAAATTGTCCTCAATAACTCACACAAAATGATGTTTTAGAAAGACTCCTTTTTCCAGTACATGCATATAGGCCTATAGAAAATTAGTCCCATGTTTCATATATTTTCACTAGATGCATCAAAAGCTATGGGTTTTTTGAAGCTCACTATAAACCCTAGGTTGGGGATAGCAATGTTTGATAAGATATGCAATATTTGATAAGTTGCATTAGTTATGCAATGTAAAATAATGCTTTGAGTTTTATAGATATGTAATGCAATGTAATTAGTCATATCAATATGTTTCATAAAATGCTTGGTGTGTTTCATTAAATGCAATGTAATTATTAGCATTATTGATATGTTTGAAAAAATGCATTACTTACTTTTCTTGTGGTATGAAGGTAGACATGTATGAAAAATGTTGTAGCATAGACATGTTTGATAAGATGCATTGGTAGACATGTTCAGAAAATGTGGTAGCATAGAATAATGCAGAGCATTGTTTGAAAGAATGCCTCAAAGAAATGTGGTCTCATGTTGATGTCCATTGTTGAAAATGAAGGTGAAATTTTGTAGCTTAATACTTTGTAAAATTATGGGATTGTAGATCTAATTAAGTATTCTTTGTTACAATTTCTTTGTATATGATTATTTGTCTAGATTCATTTTACCAATTGTAGAGGTAGATAGAAGACTATAGAGGAATAAGACTAGAAGATAGAAGTGACACAACATATATCGTGGAGAAACCCTTTCGAGAAAAAACTCCACCACCAGAGTCAATAGTGCTTGTATTATTTAACCTTAGAACAAGATTACAATTATTCTTTATCAATTCTTGCTTCAGATGCTTCTTTTTCCTTTAATAATTCTTCTTCACAACCTGCAATAAACTCTCATGTGTCCAAGCACGATTCCACACATCTTGTGCCATGCTTCACAAAAGTACTCTCTTCAAACTCTCTTAGAACTCTCTTCAACTTGCTAAAATAAATAGACAATTCTAAACATTGTAAACTCCAAAGAGTTGACAATTACAAGAGGATAAACTCCTCATAAATATCTACACCATTCTTGTGCAAGTAGAGTTCTTTCATGAAAAACAATGTCAAACCAAGTCCTTCATCAATTTGGTTGTCCTAAAATGAAGTCTTAACCCAACATTGATTATGAAGATATCTTCCAAGCTTCTCCTTAAAGTTGGTGCCCAAGAATGGGCCCCACTTAACTAAGAGTTGTAAATATCTTCTCATGCAAAGGTGTTAACTCCAAGTCAATCCTTGTTAACTCAAACATATCTCTCCATCAATTCATGCAAACATGATGCATAATTGATCATCCCCACTTAACTTAATGTAGCCACTTATTATCTCTCATGCAACTCAAGTCATTAGTCATGCATTCCAAGTCAACTAAAGTTAACTAGCATTCAACTAAAACTAACTATATGCAACTAAAGATAACTGAACCATAACTAAACTGAACTTAACTGAACTGAACTGAACTCCACTCATGTAAATATCAATTCCTAACTTCTAGGATCTTTACATGCAAATTACTAAAGTGTTATCTTTCTTCAAACAGTTAATTAAAAACAAGGTGGGTTCCACCTTCCATGTGGGCACCCCATTTTGTAGGAGCTCTTCTTGGGTGTCCCCACATGTTCCTTTCATTTAGGAATAATTAAAATTTTCAATTTACATGTTCATTTCATTCAAATTTAATCTCTTTCTAATCCTAGTGTAGGGGAACACTTTCCAAGGACTTAGGAGATACATGAAATATGTTTAGGATTGCAATTAAATGGCATCCTATTCCCAACATTCTCCCACTTGACATTATACATTGAAATTATTATAAAAAAGGAATCATTATTATAAATCAAGTATAGGACTCAAGGACAATGGCCTTCCTACACCAAAAGAACTTATCTACAGCATTGATCAAAGTCTCAACTTTCTCAATCAACACCTTTCCCAAGTCTCTATAACCAAACTATCATAGGTAGAAATTCATGCTATCAACATAACAACCCAAATATGCAAACAAGTCCCTGTATATGCACCATCCTGCAACATAAGACTCCAAGGTAACAACACACATAGACATGCGATAAAAAAACCTTTGAAGTAACTCACTATAGTAAAGTGTAACTAGTCCAAGAGAGGTGCCCCTCTCATACATAACACATATACCTTCTAGAACTCACACTGCACAGGTAATGCCAAATCTGAAAACAAGATCACAACATTAACAAGTCCTCCTATTGCACTTCACATAGAGGATGTGGCTAACTCCTCTATCATAGTGTCAAAGAAGCATACAATGATATGCAAAATACATTTCTCATAACAAAAGAACCTTCAAGAAGATGACTATTCCCACAAAGAGAGAACCTGCAAATCAAACCATCTTCTTATACCACACTAACATGTTCCAAACTATGTAAAGTAAGATCTCCTTCAACACTCACAAACTAAAAGGATATCAACATATAACCATTCAACTTATAATGAAACATGGCAAAACTTAGATGTAAACCTCTCACACAAAGTAGATAAAACTTAGCCAAACATTCCCACAACAAAAGGGAATATTCCCAAAGCCACTAACTATCTCCCACACCTCTCCTACCCAAATCCTCGGAACTAACTCAAATTCAAGATTGTAGGGAGAATAATGGAAACACATAAAATAATGCATCTACTTCTCGACAATCCCTCAAAACTCAATTTTCAAGACTAATTCATAAGAGAAGACAAGATAGATATAAATAATGCATCTAATAATCAGGCAGGCAACACCTCTTAGATCATTTACTTGCCAAGTAGACCAAGAGTGGGATACAAGATTGTCTTGTGCATATAACACCAAGCAATATAGGCTTTCAATAAAGACAACCTTCTCATTAGGTATATGATGGACTCACATCCATTTCCAGGTGTAGGCTCCTTGGTTTTTACTGTTGAATTTTTTTTATGATAAGTAATCATTCCAACACATATCTCTTAACATAAGAAATATCAAGCCTAGCCCAAGTCTCTCTAGTATCCATGAGCATCCTCCAATCAATCCATTCCAACTTCAAATGCAACATGCATAATCATGAAGCTCCATCCAAATGATTAATACTCAAAAACTAAAAAGAACTATGTCCTCTCCAAAGGAATAACAATAACGCATTTACCAAATAATCTAAGGGTCCTCCATGAAACAAGATGTTAAAACCTCTTCAAATCACATGAAGATAACCATATCCTACCAAAGCTCCCACTGAACTATGATACTAAGCTATTCATGGCAACAAGATAAACATCAAACCATCACTGTCAAAAGCTCCCACTACAACATGTAACCAAGCTATCCATGACATCATGATAACCATATCCTAAATGAAGATTATCCATATACATATAAAACCATGGGCTCAAAACCATGAGCTCCAAAACCATGGACCAATTCAACTAGCGCAAAACCATGTGTTAAAGACCACTAAAGGTTAATCCACTAACTCTAACCCAAGAACTAGTTTAACCCAACTACCCTCCCCTTACCACCTAGAAGAACTCCTCTCTTACTAGGCCTTTCCTTTCAGGGATTGAGCAAGCCATACTAGGTCTTACAACCATCAAACCAAATACATTGTAACATACTTCTTTTACAAATCTGAAATAACACAATCATAAAATCTCCCACTACAACCAAAAAACCTTCAAACTTTTAAGAGAAATGTGCCCCAAACTCTACCCAAATGTTAGCTTTGATACAAAATGTTGAAAACAAAGGTGAAATTCTATAGCTTAATACTTTGTAAAACTATGGGATTGTAGATCTAATTAAGTATTTTTTGTTACAATTTCTTTGTATGTGATTATCTGTCTAGATTCATTTTTCCAATTATAGAAGTAGATAGAAGATTGTAGAAGAATAAGACCAGAAGATAGAAGTGACACAACATATACCGTGGAGAAACCCTTTCAGGAAAAAACTCCACCACCAGAATCAATAGTGCTTGTATTATTTAACCTTAGAACAAGATTACAATAATTCTTTATCAATCCTTGTTTGAGATCTTCTCTTTCCTTCAACAATTCTTCTTCACAACTTGCAATAAACTCTCATGTGTCCAAGCATGAATCCACACATCCTCTTACATGCTTCACAAAATTACTCTCTTCAAACTCTCTTAGAACTCTCTTCAACTTGCTGCAATAAATAGACAATTGTGAACATTGTAAACCCCAAAGAGTTGACAAGTACAAGAGGATAAATCTCCTCACAAATATTTATGCCATTCTTGTGCAAGTAGAGTTCTTCCATGAAAAATAATGTCAAACCAAGTCCTTCATCAATTTGGTTGTCCCAAACTGAAGTCTTAACCCAACTTTGATTATGAATATATCTTCCAAGCTTCTCCTTAAAGTCAGTTCCCAAGAATGGGCCTCACTTAACTAAGCCTTATAAATATCTTCTCATGCAAAGGTGTTAACTCCAATATCTCAACTTGGGTTCCCAAGGTGGATCCAAGTCAATCTTTGTTAACTAAAACATATCTCTCCATCAATTCATGCAAACATGATGCATGATTGATCATCCCCACTTAACTCAATATAGCCACCGGTTATCTGTCATGCAACTCAAGTCATTATTCACGCATTCCAAGTCAACTGAATTCAACTAGAATTCAATTGAAACTAACTACATGCAACTAAAGATAACTAAACCATCATTGATCTAAACTGAACTGAACTCCACTCATGTAAATATCAATTCCTAACTTCTATTATCTTTACATGTATTACTGAAGTGTTATCTTTCTCCAAACACTTAACTAAAAACAAGTTGGGTTCCACCTTCCATGTGGGCACCCCATGTGCTCCTATTTTTTAGGAGCTCTTCTTGGGTGTCCCCACATGTTCCTTTCATTTAGGAATAATTACAAATGTCAATTTACATGTTCATTTCATTCAAATTTAATCTCTTTCTAATCCTAGTGTAGGGGAACACTTTCCAAGGACTTAGGAGATACATGAAATATGTTTAGGATTGCAATTAAATGGCATCCTATTCCCAGCATCCATCACAATGAGACCACATTTCTTGGAGGAATTTTTCTAAACAGATCACCACCTTCTTTCATAAAATCCTTTGGTAGACATGTATGAAAAAGGCTAAGGTAGACATGTATGAAAAATATTGTAGCATAAACATGTTTGATAAGATGCTTTGGTAGACATGTACAAAAAATGTGGTTGTATAGAAAAAGGTAGTGAGCTATTTGAAAGAATGTGTCAAATAAATGTGGTCTCACATGGTGATTTCCATCACCACAAGACCACATTTATTGGAGGCATATTTCCAAACAACTTTTTTCCTTATTTCATAAAATGCTTTGGTGTGTTCTATAAAATACAGTGTAATCAGTGATATCAATATGTTTCATAAAATGCATTACTCACTTTTGTTCTATGTGTGTTTATGAACATGTAGCATTAAATGTCATTATGAGGAAATGACCAAAGCCTTTAAAACTGGAAGAACATGTAGTTAAAAATGAAAGGAGAAGAGAATAAAAAATATGAGCTCATGAAGCAAAGGAATTGCAGCCCAAACAACCAGAAATTCTCGTGCAATCTAAGAGAGATGTCCAATTGGCAACACAAAGGGCATGTATGAACAATTTTTTTGGAAGGACACAAATGGATACCGAAGTTGGGGGCACATCATCAACCATAGGTGAATTTCAATGCACATCTTTATTTCAAGACACACTAGAAACAACATGTGGTTTTCCAAGTACATCAGAAATCACATCTCCAATTGAAGACACACCATCAAGAAGATTGTTTTTTGAAAGTACATCATTAAACACATCTCTATTTGAAGGAACTCCACAAATGACATCTCAAGTTGGAGGTACAACATTGTTTACATATCAATCTTAAGGTATGTCATCAATTGTACCTCTGATTGAAGGTATGTGATCTATCTCCGACATTGTTGGCATTCCTAATGTTGACATAAATTTATATTTGAGAACTCCTCCTAGAGTTTTGCATAGAAAACCTAAATTTTCGATTGATATTGATTCCAATGTTTTGAAAGAGATGCCTAATAATATTCCAAAACATTCATGTCAAATATATGCATAGAGGATATGGAGTTTATTTTTTGAGAAGCTAAGTGAGGGTGGAAGATGCCAACTATTTGTTGAAATGATGAGGCAACTCAAATTTAGGCCTACCATGAAGGCTCTTGGGCTAAGAGTTTCAAATGAATCAAGTGAAAATTCCATTGTAAAGAACTTGATGAGTGCATACAGGAGCATGGGTTCTACCTCATGCATGAAGTATAGTTGTGCCACACGATGTGTGATGACAACAACACTGTTAAGCAGTCAAACAAGGAAAAAGGTGAACCTTACAAAAACAAGTAAGTCTTTTAAAATAAGTAGATCATCTCTAATGAGAGCCAAAGGAAGGCATGAAAGTGTGGAGGATCCAAATAGAAATGAGTTATGGGAATTCTCGAGTAGAGTGCCACATAAAAATAAAAGAATTTATCAAGCCTTGAGATCTATAATAGTAGATTATTGGAAGGATAACAAAAGGACCTCTCCAAATCAAAGAGATGTTGTAAGAAGGAGAATTAGTAGTCAAATCAGTGAGCCACATCCAAAGCATTATTTGGATACCAATCAAACCCAATTTTTGCTAATTTTGTATGGAAGTTTCCTAAAATTAAAATATGTCAAAGGTATTTTGAAATGCTAAAGCCTTTTTATGTCAAAACAAATCACACATGCACTAGTTGTTGTAGAGTACATATTGATTTTTCTAACCATTATGATTTTTATCAACGTACATGTGTAGATGTGCATACTAACAATGTTTTGCAGGAATGTAACATAAGACATCCACCTAAATCCTCAAGGGAATTTTATTATCTTCCATTTTATGTGAAAGAGTGGATGGTAAAATTTTATACAAGAATTCATGTTTGGATGGCACATGTGATCATTGTGGTGGCATGCAACATTTTCCAATTTTCCAACACATGGCTAGTACACACACAATTGGAGATGAAATTATGAAATTTGGCAAATGCAAGATAGTGGCCTACAGTCTAAAAGTTGGGAAAGAAGCAAAGAAGTGTGAATTGGTCAATGATAAGATTCAAATGTATCAGGTTAAGGGAATTTTTCATGATTAGGTTGTCTATGAGTATGCAAGGCATACACATAGAGCTTGATGGTTGGACTCACAGTTCAAGTTATGCAAGGATACATTTCCACTTCATAGCATCGTTTTAGTTGCCAACTTTACAGAGAACTACATACTACAACCACAGAATGAGGTGCAATCACAGTACTACAACTCCACATAGGTTGCTATATTTGTCCATGTAGCATTCATTCATGTAAATGATAGTACAGAGGATAACATGAAAGTATTGATGGAGTATCACTTTTACATTAGTGATGATCACACACATTCTATAGAGTTTGTGAAAGGTTGCTTTCAAATTTTCTATGCTAATCTAGATAGTAGGGGCATATCATTTAGTCAACATATCATATGGTCAGATAATTGTACATCACAATTCAAGAACTCCATAATGTTTTACTAGTTGAGAAGGATGCATAGAATCAGTGGTGTTCCCCATATGTGGAACTTCTTAGAGGTCGGGCATGGAAAGGGGGAGCATGATGGAGCAGGTGTATGAATCAAAAGAGCCTTAGCACGAGAAGAGTTAAAGTACAAAAATAGTCTAAAGTTGATAGATGCAAGATCGATTATTGAGTGGTGCAATCATGCAATGGGTCCAGGTAGTGAAGGTAATTCTTTAGTTCATATATTTTTTCATTTAGTAGATGATACTAACATTGAAAAATATGAGGATTATTGTACACTAATAGGATTGAGTGAGCTACACTCTTTTAGAATCTCCAATGTAGATACATGGACTATCCATACGTGAAAGATGGAATGCTTTTGTTTTGCATGCACACTTCAAGCATGGAATGATTGTGAGTCAATAGTGGGTTGACAAATGGTTTGTAAGAAGTCTAACCCCACTTGACACTTATCAGCTCCTGGTGGCTCTACAAATCATGAAGATGCAATCATCCATTGACTTTGATCATGTATCAAACCTACTAGAACCAGGTAATATATCTTACTTTTAGGTTTTATTTTGATGTTCATTAAATACATCTAACAAGATGAACATATCAATGCAGGGCATGCTTATGTAGTGATTGTAGATGAAGAAAATGAAGAGGGTATAGATTATTACCCATGTCATTGTATCAAGGCTAAAATGAAATTGGATGCCCTAGTTATAGATGGAGAAAACATAGAATATCCTACAAGCTCATTGGTTGTTATTGGAACATGGATTAGAAGGTACCTAGTTAAGAATGTTGCAGGTTGGTTGTTTGAGGACTTTGACACACATTGGAAGATTCTTCACTACTCGAACCTTGTCATGACAGCCAACGTTCATTTGATCAAATATAAGGGAAGACTTGTGAACAATAACTTGTAGAAAGTGTGTGAGTCTAACCACGAGGTAATACTTGACACAATAAAGAGTAGAGTAGACCTGGATGGTTCCCTAGATTGATTTGTAAGTATGGACATTGATTTTGTAAAGTCATGCTATCGATCACTGCTTTCTTTCAAGCTTTTAAGTTTGATTGTAGAATGGTGTTCAAAATTGCACTATTGTTAATTTGCAAAATGATAATTATATGTTTCTCTCTATTGACTACCTTTAAGTTGGTATTCTCGATTGGTTTTTGATATCATATGCATTTAGGACTATCATTGATGCATTTGTGACTATAAGTTATACTTAAGATTTTCAACTTAAGAACAACATCGGTTGCTAGTGCAAGTGTTCACTGGTATGAGAAACATCAATTGTTGGTGCATTTTCTAGTTTACAATCTTATTTTTCTTTTCCATTTCATAGATATCTCATATTCTTATATGCTACATGTTTTATGTTAATTATGCTTATATATATTTGAAATTTATATGTAGGATCATCGAGAGATGAGAAAGTAGCGAAAGATGGGCCACGTCACCATTGTAGGACCTTCAATCGATCTACTTATAACATGCATGAAGGTGATAATAGATTTGATCAAAAGGTGTATGCTTGACATTATTCAGTTATTTGTATTTTAATGATTTTTATGTGATTCCATGTTTGAAATTGTTAGGCTTATGCAGGTCTTTTTTGGACCAAATTCTAGTGAGAGTACACAACCACGGAGAGGCTACTACCCATGTGTTTCCAAGGGAGCAAGGGATGTACATGTTTTGAAGCATTTTGGAATGCAAATAACTAGGCCACCTGAGGTGGATTAGAGAAAAGAAACTAGGCAACAACTCCTTTTGTTTCCTCTTGTATAATATATTTCATGATTTGGGTTGCAAATAGGAGGATTATTTCCCTGCATGTATTGCTACAAGTATTGATAAATGGCAGGATTTTCAAGATGTTCTTCCATCATTATTGTAATATTTCTTATCGACTTAGTATATTTTTTGATATATAAATATTATGAGAAATTTATACATGCAAATGTGTATATTCCTTAATATATGCCTCAATTAAATGTGTATATTACATTTAAAGCTAGTTGTAATGGTTTATGGTTTACATTTAAAGTTTTCTTGAGGGAAAAGCATGTGGATTTATGACAAAATCTAAAGTTCAATGTCTTCTATTATACAAAGGCATATTTTCTTGCTCTTCTATAAACCATATAACTCCTTCCATCATCATTATTTTACATTAAAACATGATCAAACCTTCCTCATTTACATAATCTAATTCTTCCTTCAAGGGCTTCATTGAAAAAATGCACAAGAAATCTGAGTACACCTTGCCACCATTGACAACCTAGCCTAGTGGGCATCCAAGGAAGGAAAAACACGCCAACAAGGGAAGAACAACATGAAAAATGGGGGCAACAATGTTTCAATACCCTCCAACACCTTTGAAAACACCCAAAAATTCTTCAACCAACCAATCTCTCCAAACAATCACTTGGAATTTGGTGCTCTTCTCAACTTTGGCAACATAGTCACATGGCCAATAGCACAAACAAAGGATGGAATAGCATGAGCACATACCTTGGCTTGTCTTGGGTTAAATTAAAAACATATCATGATGATTCTCAACCCTTTTTGGACTCAAACTTCTATGATACTACATTCCTAGGCACAAATCAACATTATGGTTTATTGACACAATGCATAAATGATGCACTATTACTAATCCAAACTCAAAAATCAAAGATGAAACTTAATCCCTTTTCACTCGTGCATGTGAATATCATGAAAATAAGCCCCATGAAATAATTAAAACACCTTTTTAATTCTTTTGTTGTAAAATAAAAGACCTTTGACTTAAATACTTTATGGTTGTTCTCTGAGTATTTCCTTTTCCTCTGTGTATAATTTGTTGATCCTTTGCATACTTTATGGTGGTTGTCTATTTATTGTCATTAAAAGTGAAGTTGAAACAACAAAACTTAAGTGATGGAAAAGTTAACTTATAGTGGTTGTCTATTTATTTCCTTTTATTTTTCTCCACAAAAATGTGTTTCTTAAAGTGAAGTTGAAACAAGGAAGTTAACTGATGGAAAAGTGATAGAGTCATTAAAAGTGTGTGTTTTTGCAATTAGAGTCAAAAGGTTAATGGAAAGGACTTCCAAGTGAATGTTTCAAAGAAACTTCATTTGAAGCAAGGAGATTTTCAAAATTTTCAAGGATTTCCATGTGTGGTAATAAATATTTTTTTAGTAACTTTTAGCTTATTTAGATGAGGCAATGGTTTTCGCTTCAAGCTATGTTCAACCGGCAAAATTCCTTTAAGAGTCAAAAGTGCAAAATGACAAAAATCTTCGACGGGTTGTTACTCGGACACTATGATGCTTAAAAAAAATTGTTTGAGCCTATGGGATCATGTTGAGCCCCTCTACAATAACCTCTCTTGGTTTTTGCTAACTCAGAGGCATTTTCTTGTGGTGGTGACTTTTCACTTGGAGAAAAATTTGTCAAATGCAAGTAGTGTAAAGTTGCAAAGTGGTGCAACTTTTATTTTGCAACTCGTGTGACCAAACAAACTATTCCAACATGTATGGGTGGGTACATTTACCCTAGGAATGGTCCTCTTTCCACCCAAACACACTAAATCACTCCAACCTATGTTCAACCAACATAATCCCTGAAGAGTCCAAAGTGCAAAATGGCTGCAATCTTTGACGGGTTGTTACTCAAACATTGTGATACTTAAAAAATTATTGTCTGAGCCTATGGAATTACATTGGGACCCTCTACAATAACCTCTCTCGATTTTTTCTAACTCAGAGGAATTTTCCCGTGGTAGCCATTTTTCATTTGTGGAAAAAGTTGTCAAATACAAGTAGTGTAAAGTTGCAAAGTGGTGCAATTTTCATTTTGCAACTCGTGTGACCAAAAAAATAATTTCAGTGCATTTGGGTGGGTATGTTTACACTAGAAATGGTACGCTTTCACACCCAAACACATCAAATCGCTCTGAGCTACGTTCAACTGGCATAATCTTTTAAGAGTCCAAAGGGCAAAATGGTTGCAATCTTTGATAGGCTATTACTTAGACACTGTCATGCTTAGAAACTTCTCATCTAAGCCTATGGTATCATGTTGGTCCCCTCTACAATAATATCTCTCAATTTTTGCTAACATGAAGACATTTTCTCATGGTGGCGACTTTTCACTTGAGGAAAAAGTTGTCAAATGCAAGTAGTGTAAAATTGCAAAGTAGTGCAACTTTTGTTTTGCAACTTGTGTGACTAAATGAACTGTTCCAACATGTATGGGTGGGTAGATTTACACTAGAAATGGTCATCTTTCACACCAAAACATGCTAAATCACTTTGATCTACGTTCAACTGACATAATCCCTTATGAGTCCAAAGTGCAAAATGACTAATATTTTTTACAGATTATTATTCAAACACCATAATGCTTAGAAAGTTATAATCTAAGCCTATGGGATTGTGTTGGGCCCCTCTACAATAACCTCTCTCAGTTTTTTCTAACTCAGAGGTGTTTTCTTGTGGTGATGACTTTTCACTTGGAGAAAAAGTTGTCAAATGCAAGTATAAAGTTGCAAAGTGGTGCAACTTTCGTTGTACAACCCGTGTGACCAAATAAACTATTCCAATGCATTTGGGTGGGTAATTTTACGCTAGACATAGTCCTATTTCACACCCAAATACGCTGAATCACTTCGAGCTATGTTCAACCAGCATAATCCCTTAAGAGTCCAATGTGCAAAATGACTGTAATCTTCGATGAACTATTACTCAGACACCATAACACTTAGAAACTTATCGTCTAATCCTATGGGATTGTGTTGGGCCCCTCTATAATAATTTCTCTCGATTTTTTCTAACTTAGAGGTGTTTTCCCATGGTGGTGACTTTTCACTTAGAGAAAAAGTTGTCAAATGTAGGTAGTGTAAAATTGCAAAGTGGCACAACTTTCGTTATGTAAATTGTGTGACAAGATGAACTATTTTAAACCATCTGGGTGGGTATGTTTACCCTAGACATGGTCATTTTTCACACCCAAACACACCGAATTGCTTCGAGCTACGTTCAACCATCATAATCCTTTAAGAGTCCAAAGTGCAAAATGGCTGCAATCTTGGACGGGTTGTTACTCAGACATTGTGACACTTAGAAACTTCATGTCTAAGCTTATAGGGTTGCATTAGGCAGCTCTACAATAACCTCTCTTAGTTTTCACTATCTTGGAGGCATTTTCTTGTGGTGGCAACTTTTCATTTCAGAATTTTTTTTTCAAATGCAAGTAGTGTAAAGTTGCAAAGTGGTGCAAATTTTGTTCTGCAACTCGTGTGACCAAATAAACTATTTCAACGCATCAAGATGGAAATTTTTACATTAATAATTTTCCTCTTTCACACCAAAACACGTTGAATTGCTACGAGCTACATTCAACCGACATAATCTCTTGAGTTCAAATTGCAAAATGGCTGCAATCTTTGATGGGTTGTTACTCAATCACCATGATTCTTAGTAACTTATCATCTGAGCTTATTGGATTTCATTGGAACCCTCTACAATAACCTCTCCTGGTTTTTGCTAAATTAGAGGCATTTTTCCGTGGTGGTGACTTTTCACTTAAGGAAAAAGTTGTCAAATACAAGTAGTGTAAAGTTGCAAAGTGGTGCAACTTTCATTCTGCAACTCGTGTGACTAAAAAAACTATTCCAAAACATTCAGATGGGTATGTTAACAGTAGAAATGGTCCTCTTTTGCACCAAAATAAGCTGAATCGCTTTGATCTACGTTCAATTGACAGAATCCTTTATGAGTCCAAAGTGCAAAATAGATGCAATTTTTGACAGGTTGTTACTCGAACACCCTGAGGCTTAGAAATTTTTTTTTGGGCTTATGGGATCATGTTTGATCCCTCTATAATAACCTATCTCAATTTTGACTAACTTGAAGGATTTTTTCTGTGGTGGTGACTTCTCACTTATAGAAAAAGTTGTCAAATGCAAGTAGTGTAAAGTTGCAAAGTGGTGCAAATTTCATTCTACAACTCGTGTGACCAAATGAATAGTTCCAAAACATCCTAGTGGGTATTTTTATGCTAGGAATGGTCCTCTTTCACACCTAAACATTCCAAATCGCTCTGAGCTACTTTCAATTGACATAATCCCTTAAGAGTCCAAAGTACAAAATGACTGCAATCTTCAACGGGTTGTTACTCAGACATCGTGATGCTTAGAAAATTCTCATATAAGCCTATGGAATTGCATTAGGCCCCTCTACAATAATCTCTCTCAATTTTTGCTAACTTCGATTCTCGTGGTGGAGACTTTTCACTTGGGAAAAAAATTTCAAATACAAGCAGTGTAAAGTTGTAGAGTGGTGCAACTTTCGTTATGCAATTCATGTGACCACAAAAACTATTACAACACATCTAAGTGGGTATTTTTATACTATGAATGGTCTTCTTTTGCACTAAAACATTTTGAATCGCTCTGAGCTACGTTCAACTAGTAGAATCCCTTATGAGTCCAAAGTACAAAATATCTACAATCTTCGATGGGTTGTTACTCAGACATCGTGACACTTAGAAACTTCTTATCTAATCCTATGGGATTGTGTTGGGCCTATATCTACAATAACCACTCTCAATTTTTTTTCACTCATAGGCATTTTCCTGTGGTGGTGACTTTTCACTTAGGAAAAAAGTTTTCAAATGCAAGTAAAGTTGCAAAGTGGTGCAACTTTCATTTTGAAACTTGTGTGACCAAATGAATTGTTCCAACATGTCTGAGTGGGTGTTCTTACACTATACATGGTCCTCTTTTGTACCCAAACATGTCAAATTGCTTCGAGTTATGTTCAACTGACATAATCTCTTAAGAGTCCAAAGTGCAAAATGGCTGCAATATTTGGCGGGTTCTTACTCAGACACCGTGATGCTTAGAAACTTCTCATCTAATCCTATGGGATTTTATTGGACCCATATATAATAAGCTCTCTCTATTTTTACTAACTCGGATGTGTTTTCTCGTGGTGGCGACTTTTCACTTGGGGAAAGTTGTCAAATGCTAATGTAAAGTTGCAAAGTGGTGCAACTTTTGTTTTGTAATTCATGTGACCAAATAAACTATTCCAACGCATCTAGGTGGGTAATTTTATGTTAAACATGGTCCTATTTCACACCCAAACATGCCGAATCACTTTGTGCTACATTCAACTGACATAATCTCTCAAGAGTCCAAAGTGAAAAATGGTTGCAATCTTCGACATGTTGTTACTTAGGCACTGTGACACTTAAAAAATTTATCGTCTTAGCCTATGTGATTGAATTGGGCCCCTCCACAATAACCTCTCTCAGTTTTTTCTATTTCAAAGGCATTTTCTTATGGTGGCAACTTTTCACTTGGGTAAAAATTTGTCAAGTCCAAGAGTGTAAAGTTGCAAAGTGGTGCAACTTTTTTTTTGCAACTCGTGTAACCAAATGAATTAATCCAACACATTTGGGTGGCTACATTTATGCTAGGAATGGTCCTCTTTTGCACCAAAGCATTCCAAATTTCTTTGAGCTACGTTTAATTGGTAAAATCCCTTATGAGTCCAAAGTGCAAAATGGTTGCAATCTTTGACGGGCTATTACTCAAACACCGTGATGCTTCAAAACTTATCGCTTGAGCCTATGGGATAGAATTGGACCATCTATAATATAATCTCTCATTTTTTTCTATGTTGGAGTTGTTTTCTCATGGTGGTGACTATTCACTTGGAGAAAAAAATTGTCAAATGCAAGTAGTGTAAAGTTGCAAAGTGGTGCAACTTTCATTCTACAACTCGTGTGACCAAACAAGCTTTTCCAACATGTCTGGGTGGATATATTTACACTATTCATGGTCCTATTTCACACACAAACACGTTGAATAACTCTGAGCTACGTTTAACTAGTAGAATCTCTTAAGAGTCCAAAGTGCAAAATGACTGCAATCTTCGACAGGTTGTTACTAGGATACCATGATTCTTAGAACTTCTCGTCTGAGCTTATTAGATCATGTTGAACCCCTCTATAATAACCTCTCTTTGTTTTTTCTATCTCGAAGGAATTTTCCCGTGGTGGCGACTTTTCACTTGGAGAAAAGATGTCAAATGCAAGCAGTGTAAAGTTGCAAAACGATGCAACTTTCATTATGCAACTTGTTTAACCAAACGAATTGTTCAATCATGTTAAGATGGGTACATTTATGCTAGAAATGATCCTCTTTTGCACCCAAACACACTGAATCACTCTAAGCTATGTTCAACTAGTTGAATGCCTAGAGTTTGAACTACAGTTGTTGTCACTGAATAGTGCACCCTTGCTGAGATGTGAAACTCTTCCTACTAGCAAAAAATTTCATCTAGATATTCAATATCCATGACGTATGGGTTTTCATGCTCTAGAGTTATAAAACATGATGTGTTGGTAGTTATAGGACCATGTTTCCCAATGATTTATCATGTTATTTCACACATAGAAAATGGAAGGAGGTTTATTAACTTATTTAAATGGTGAATATGGGAGAAATGTGATAACTGCACTTGGGTGATGCATATGTAAATCAAGCTTATATTGTTGTTCATACATATCTTATATCTTCATAATATCATTGAAACTGACCTATGCATTGATTTGATTTAATGAGATGTGAAGTGTTGTGATGTTAGTAGATGAAAATACATTTTGTTGGTTGGATCAACAACTATTATATGTTTTGATGCACATTCATACAAATTCATAAAGGTATATATATATATATATGCTCATGAGGTTTCAAACGTCCACTTGTTCTATAGATGCAAATGTAATGATTGCTAAGGTTTAGAATTAGAACCATTAGTTGTTGGATGCCAATGATAACCATCAATTAAAAGCAATACATTTTTCTATTATATTTTTTCATGGGAAGGAGCTCTTATAGTTCATTTGAAACATTTTGGTGTTAAAATCCTTGCCACTAGACAACAATAGAACTCAAGAAGCATGAAGCATACATGCAAATACATGAAGTATACACATGAATCATGAAGAATACACATGAACACATGAATTATACATTGGAAGAATGAAGCATACAAATGAATGCACACAATAAATGTGAAGCATACATGTGAATAAGTGAAGCACAAGTAATTGAAGCATTGCAAATGATACAAACCACCAAGAATGGAGCTTATTTACATGATACACATTAGATGGAGCTTATTGAGCAATCAATAGTAATTATTTAAGGATTAGATGTAAACTAAACTCACACCTACAACATTCAAGCATATAATTTACACAATAAACATGATAACATCATTCAAGAATGACAATAGAAAAATAATATTTTCTTTAATAAAAAATTTGTAAGGCTATACAATGATATATATTGATAAAAGTATATACAATATATCTAAAAACCCCATACAAGCTTACTACAAAATAGCCATATGGACATAAAATGTCAAATATATATCAATACTACAAAAAATATGCTCCAAAATGCCACATAGGCATACAACAAACAACCCAAATACATAGTCATTTCCCTCTAGGGGAAGGAAAAATGTCTTGTGTTGCCTTCAAAATTTGACTGGATGGAGTGCTTATTGGTTCTCTAGTCTTTCAAACATGCTCACTAGACCTCCTCTCTAGACTCTTGTAGAGTTGCACCCGATACAATAAAAAGTATAGATGTTAATACATAGAAATTGAATTATGGAATGGCATAATAAAATATAGTCACTTACCACATACAAATAGTCATCATGCACATTACAAAATTACCATGTCCACGATCTGGAGTGAAACCCACCTATAGCAACAATCAAGATAGAAATTAAACTACATGTACAAGTATCATGAAAATTTTCAATAATAGACCATAAAAGAGAAAATATAATGTCAAATCGACTAATCTATTGCATACCTCTCTCAAAGGATCAAAACTAGCTATTGTTGCATCAACTCCATGGTCCATCATGCCACTAACGTCACCAGGGTGGTCTAAAGCCAACAACTAAAAATGAAAGAACATGTCTAATAGTCATATAAAGAAGTTCAGGTAGACCCTTTATAACTATCATAAATGAGTAACAAATGAAAATGAAAAGAGAAAAAATATGACTATCATAAATGAGTAGGAATTGAAAATGTAAAAGTGCATCAACTTCATAAATAAAAATGCAGAAAATTCATGCATCATGAGTGCTGCCACTTTTGAAGGAAGCTAGTGAAGAGGCTTGTTTTTATGTGTTTTATCTTATTCCTAAGTTGCAGGGGTTGGAGATAAATTTTGCACGTGCAATAGTTCACCGGTAGTCTAATATTATGGATGTATCAAACAAAAAAGTTGACAAAAGGTATGGAAAGAGTCATGAATGATGTAAAAGTATGATTGAACTCACCCAAACAGTGATGTAGGATTGTGGAGAAAGGTCCCTTAGACCTGTGGTTCAAAGGTCTTGCTCATATTTGTTAGTTTGATGTAATTTTTTGCGATTGTTCCAAGAGGGAAGATTATGCAATTTAAGGTTAAATGTTGCAAGCCATGAATGGTCACATAGTTGGAAATTACTTAGGAGTGTTCCATGATCATTTGTATCTCAAGTCATGCTTACCTCGAGGTTTCTATTTTTTCTTTCTTGTCAAAGTGTTGGTCATTACTTTTGGTAAAGTATAAGTCATTGTTAAGGCATTGTCAATGTGACAAATTGCATGAAGTCAATTAGTGTGTCAAAAGTTATTGAAATCTTGTTGTCCCACCATTTTATGTTGTTCCACCCTTTCAAATTGTGATTTCAATCACTTGTGATCCAATAGCTTAAATGGTCATTAGGGATAAAGGATGTGAAGAGGACTTAAGCCTTGGTTTCAATGAAAACCTTAAAGGGGCTGAATTAGGACAGTCAAGTTTTGTTGAATCTTGTCCTTCCTTTGTATCAATTAGTAGGGAATAAAGGAACATACTGTGAATCAAGGGAAGATAATGGGACAAGACCAAGATGGGATAATGGACCATACAATGAAATAAGAGAGGGTAATGGGATGGGAATAGAAGGGGTTAATGGAACATAGGATGGAATATAATAGATTAATGGGATGGGCTAGGATGGGATAACAAAATATAGCATGAGCTATTAGAGGTTAATGGGATGGGATTAGGAGGGAATAAAGGAACATAGGGTGAATTAGGGAAAGATAATGGGACAAGACCAAGAGGGGATAATGGAACATATGGTGAAATAAGAGAGGGTAATGGGATGGGAATAGAAGAGGTTAATGGAACATATAGGATGGACTAGTATAGATTAATGGGATGGGCTAGGATGGGATAAAAATATATAGGGTGAACAATTAGAGGTTAATAGGATGGGATTAGTAGGAAATAATGGAACATAAGGTGAATTAGGAGGTGTCTAGGGTCTAACTATAGTACATGAAGTGGGAACTTGACTTGTGTGTAGTAATAATACAGAAGAGTTATAGGATGAAACATGGATAAAGATGGTATAACATAGAATGGGTAAAGCAACATAGGGTGGAACATAGGGGATGATGGAACATAGGGTGAAATAATAAAGGGTACAATAAGATGGGAGTAGAAAGGCATAATGAAACATAGGATGGACTAGTAGATATTAGTGGGATGGGCTAGGAGGGGATCATGGAAAATAGGGTGAACTATTAAATGTTAATGGGATGGGATAGGGAGGAATAAAGGAACAAAAAGTGAATTAGGAGAAGATAATGTGACATGATCAAGAAGGGATGATGGAACATAGAATGGACTAGTAGAGATTAATTGGATGAGCTAGGATGGGATAATAAAACATTTTTAAGGTGAACTATACTAAAGGTTAATGGGAAGTAATTAGGAGGGAATATTAGACCATAAAGTGAATTAGGCGGTGTCTAAGATTTGAATATAGGACATGAAGTGGGAACTAGAGGTGTGTAGTATTAATGTATAAGATATTTTCTCAATAATGAGTAGAAGGAAAGGTTTCTTGTAATGATATGTGTATATGATGAAATATGGAGGATGGTGGTATAATATATAAGGTGTTAAAGATTGGGATATGTGATATAAAATGGTTAAAATATGCGTGATGAAAGGAATGGAAGAATGAGATGGATGTTGAATGGTAAATATAATTAGAATCTTACAAGACCAACTAGTTTTTGTGTTTCTCATCAATTTTTAGATTTGTATAAGCAAAATTATGAAAACTAGCTAACATTGTTTTACAACACCATTAATGAATAAAGGTTACTTGAGTGAAAGTTGTTTGAGGACATGAATTGTGAGGTGTAGAGGTTGAAGCTCCACTAGGAAACTATTTGACATCCAAAGCATGTTATGAGACAAGCATTCAAATATAACATTCAACTGTTCAAATGCAATAATAATATCTTTAATACTAGTTGCATACCTGTGGACTCAACGTCGAGAATGAATAAGGTTATATAGGAACGGAGCATGTCTCATGAACATTCTAACCCTAAAATTTCATCATATTGATTCTACTAAGTTAGTTATTCTTAAATTTTAAAATATAATTTAATAAAAAAAATAAATGAACTTGCTGAATTTTACCTAAGTATCAATGTGGTATGTATTATTCAGCAATTCATCTATCATAGCCATCACCTTTGCAATTGATGTAGGTTGTGTAGCTACATCCAGAGCACTCTGATAATCATACATGCAAATAGCACCACAAGCACCACAATAGTGGGGTGGAGCTCGGGGCCTACACGTCTCCTCCACATCAAGCTCTATTAGAGGCCTCACACACTATATAATGGTCTAGATGAGTGAGCTAATCAACTCTAGTGTGTCCACCCTTACACTATCCTTAACAATGGAAGGAATGATGACATTCTCCACCATGGGTTTGGCCAAGGGTCTTAGTGCTAACTGTGGATTATGTCATGCACCAGGTCTATCATGTGTGGAGCCTCCACCTCTACCTTGAAAGTCTAAGATGTCAAAATAATTTGGCATCTTATTGAGAAAAAAATCATAATAGAGTTTCCTCAAAAAGTATTGTGGTACCTCATGGTTATTGCATGGAGGTTGGTCAAATACCATCCACTGCTCCCAAAATTTATTTTTAATTAATTCATGGTGGCACCAATGGATGGGGAACCTCCTGCATGCATGAGACATTTCTTGGGTCTGTAAATAGGGCACACAAGTTGGCTTTGCTATTTTTATTTTTTTTCACATTTGCATATGAAAAACCACTAGCATACAATTTTCTCAACTCATGCCTCTCATTTTCAACCAAAAATATATTTTCTCGCTCATTTCTCCTACATGAGATACAGTTGACTTCAATGATTCAGTAATCCCTCTCCTATAAGGGTGGGTTTCGGCATGCTTGGTTAATCTTTCAATTAATTGTTCAATTTCTCTTTTATTGTTTTCAATTTGATTTAGGATATTTTCTTCTATTCCTTGAGGATTCCTATGAACTGATGGAGGGGTTTCATATTGTTCTTGTATAGGAGGCTCTTTGCAAGGGGGTGATTGTGAATTCTCAATGTTTGGAGGTGGAGATTCATTCCCTGAGAATGAGAACAAAGTTTTATTAAAAAACCTATTTTAATCTACATTATAAATCAAATTCAAAATAAAAATAATAAAAAATGTATACCTCTTCACAATCTTCGACCTCTCTCATTTGTTGGTGGAATCCTTGTGAAGAATTGCAAGCTAAGAGTGCAAAAAATGGAAGAGATTTGGCGAGCATGAGTTGCAGAGTTGAAAACCTTCAAGCCAAGCCATAGGTGAATAGAAACTAAGGTTAGAAATGTGTTTTTTGGTTTTAATAGATCTTTTCTATTTGGCGCACACCAAATGCTCTATTTTGGCATTTTTTGCATTTTTTTTCAATTTGACATCAAAATTTAGTCATAGATCCATGCACTTACCCACCTCCTGATTGTCTTTTGGTATAATTTCATAATTTCTAATAACAATTGTTGAAAAGAAATACCTTTCTTAGTAGCACTTTTCTCCATTACTATTTTGACCTCATCTGAAGAATCCTTGTTTCTCAAGTTTTTAAGCAAGGATTTACTTTGATGTTGAATTCTACTTGCAATATTCCTATTGGCCACAATCATTGATTTAATGGTGTCAAATGGATCATACTACCAATGACAAAAAACATCAAAATTAAATATTTTTAAAAGATCATGTACCACACTAAATGCTTTTCTCTCAAATGTGAACTCTCCACATGAAAAAGGTAAAGAAGGAAATAAGGTCCTCTTTTATTGACTAAAAAAATGTAGTTCATCAATACTCTATGCCTACCTTACATATTTCAATGCAAAAACCCTTTCTGTCACATGCATTGGAAGTTTGTATGGCTATACTCTCGATCCATAAAATCTTAGCACAATATATTCTTCCACTAAGTACCAATCAGCCAATTGCATTTCTTTTCCTAGTTGAATGCAATTTCTACATGACATAGGCAATCTAGGCATTGGAGTATTTGTAATTGTTTAATGCAATAGAGCCAAAAATTAGTCTAAAAAATGATTGTAGTTCCTTCAAGAATCATGCATCCTTATCTCAGTGATCCAATCATATATTGGAGCCATTTTATTTTCCTAAGCATTGCTATAGGGTTGAATTTGAAGCTTGTTGCTCTGAAACATTCTACTAAATTTGAATAGAAAAAATAACACAAGTAGGTTGTGAACCTAAATGTCTTGGCAGAACTTGCTTTAATCATTAAAAATTGTTTATGCATGGATTCTACAATGTACTCAATAAAGTTATATTTGACATGTGGAACACCATAATGGATATTATATACCATTTCAAGGAGGCTTGCACCCACTTCCTAATTGCAATCCAATCCGAGGAAAAATGCTAGCATGGAAATAGTATCCTAAACCCATAGTCTAAAAATATAAAAATCATAAGGAGGCTTATGATTACCTTTTAATTTGTTTCTAACTTGTATGATATCCTGAACTATTTTATTTATGAAATAATTTTTCTCCCTTTCATCCACTGCTTCATAATCACTAGCAAGCTTTTCTAGGTCAATGTGGATGTTTCCAAATTCTTCGGTTGTAAACCCCAACACTTTTCCAAGTTATTTTGCATTAATGGATAACAATTCTTCATTGCTATCTTTATTATCAATTTCTATTTTGTTATCATTAGAATTTTGGGCATAGAACATGATACATTTTGGGTAAGGGAAAACCTGAATGTAACATCATACACCCTAATCTAGTTACCGACGGTGCATTGTCACTATTAACTTGCATTTTCTTTACAACCTTATTCTCAAATGAAAACCTAAGTTTTGAGGTACACCTACCATAGATTTCAGGATTATAAATATCATGGTATTCATTAGTGAAACTTGGGGTTTTAAGCAATTTTGTATAATGTATTTTTTTATCCAGTTTTGTTGTAGTGGTACTAGTGGTAGACATGCTTATACAATGTGAAATTTTGAATTCCCTCTTAGTCATCCTTAATTTTTCTTAATTTTTAAGTCTCTAAACTAAACCCAAACTTCAAAGTTTGACAAAATAATATTTTAGGAAACAATGAAAGTTGAAACATAGCCATAGGAATTTTGTCTTTCACTTACCCAAATTTTGATTCTTGAAAAGATTAATACTGATAGGTGTGGACTGGATTTGTTGGACATGGAACCCAGAATCTCCCTAGTGCACTGCAATGAGCAATTTGAAATCTTCCCATGTGCTGGCCCTCTCACTTAAAAATAAAATCACTTAGCACTTAGCAGTAGAAAGTTTACTTATTAGTTACTTTTTTTGAATATTAAAATGAATGAAATGTCAATGTGTTGCCACCAGACTACACAATTAGTACATTACATTTCTATAATGACGCTTAGAAATAAATTCTCAAAAAAATTCTCAACTATTTATCTTTGTAAATCTAATGGTTATAGGGTGATTTTGGAGGTTTGAGATTGCAAGACTAGGACTTTGTGCATTTCATTCTGGAATGCAACTACAACCATCCATCAAATGTTCATCGAACGGTTGAGTAATTTATGATATAAATAATAAACATGTTTTTTAAAGTTGTTTTAAACTTTAGTGCAGTAGGATTGACATCAAGGCCAAGGGACCAATAATTTAACATTACAAAGAACTTAATAAAATGAATAATGATATCGGGAACTAGGGGAGAACCTATCAATGACAAATTAGAAATCAATATTTCGGTAAAAATTAGCAAGAGTGACAACTTTTAGTGTTTATATTTTTTTTGTCAATTTGATGGAAACTTTATTTTTTCATTTGTATTGCAACATTGATTTATATTTTAAATCTACATGCAAATATTCCATATGTAAATAGATAATACTTAATTTCTTAAAGGAAAAAAAAACCAATTTGAATACTAAATAGAGTCATAGACACTAAACTCAGAAAATAATGCTTTACTATAAATTAATAACAAATAATAACACAACCATTTATTTTATTACAACTAAATTACAATGTTACATTATTGATATTCCATATCTTTTTAAAGATGAGTAGCTGTAGAGCATGCGAGCTCCTGATTTGTATAAATGGCATGTCACTTTACATAGACACAATTGATTCCAAGCTTCTGCTAGTGACAACATAATACAAATGTGGCTCTGAAAATAAATGCATAGGGCATGCTTGGCCAACAATGTTGGGGAAATGGGAGCTGTAAAGATATAAAATGTACTTATTCTGATTGAAAACCATATTCATGCATAATATGACGGGTAGTAAATCTGCTCCCATCTTTTTCATGCAACCTCCATGCACTGGTATAGCACTTATCTCTATTAGAGTTCCTCATCTTGGTTCAAAACCTAACTCAAAAGTCAAGTGAACCAGATCAACTTCTTTCTAATTCCACCCTTTCTAAACTTGAAGGAAATTGGTCTTTTACTTTGTAACTACATAACTGGAGGCAAGAGACTTTAGAGTATCCCCAATAATACCACATCATCTTCTTACTGAATCCTTATTAACCCTACAAAATGAAAACCCTTATGAAAATTCAGAACATTGCACTCAACAAATGATTTCAATTGTGCTCACTATCCTTATTTATGAGCCACCAGTGCCACTACTAGCCTGATCCTTGTTTAGTTGTGAGTCATGTCACATGTGAGGTTTTTTATAATGATAATCATGATTCGTGCAAACCAAAAAACCAATTTAATTGATTCGTGTAACTTAAGCCTTACATTTACAATTAAAATGTTTAATTTGATGGACATCTGGCTACATGTAATTTGTACCTCAAGTTGATAAGCTATCAAAATCTCCACACAAACAATATGAAATCATTACAAATCTTATTTCACTTGATCACTAGATTAATGACATCAACATCTATAGTACATAGTGTAGTTTTCAATATAAAGCTATCTAATCAATTCCTTCGAATGTACATATGGCATTAATCCATGTCACCGCTCGTAGTACCACAACCACACTTTCTTCAAAAAGATTGAAAATTTTAATTAAATGAAATTTAGTACTTTGAGGCATTGAAAAGAGAGAATTAAATGGCTTGTTTTACCTTAATCATTATCAATGTCCATTAATAAGTCACAATAAATTTTGCTCACTTATGATTAGAACTATATGTTGATAATTACTATTAGTTTTAAAAAAGCCGCCTTTTTATATTGAACAAAGAAAAAATGATTTACAAGAATGGAGCCATGAAAAGTATTTTAATTTAAGTAGCTAAAGACTAAAGTACATACTACAGAGCCAGCTTGGCCAAAAAGCCATTAACCGTGACAAAAAACCTGTCACAAAATACATATTACAAGAATTGTTGCATTGTGCAATAAAATATAGACACGTGAAATGTCACACAATTCATTACTAAATTTTTTTTGTAACAATAGCAAAGGTCATCAACCCACAACCGGGTGTTTGAGCAGAAAGTGAATCAGATTCAACAAAATAACAGTAGAGAAGAAAAATGAATCACCCAAAACCTTCATCCAAAACTCCAGACACTTTAATGATTCATTTTTCATATCACACAACAGACCACATCTCATATTAACTAGGGAAAGATTATGCATTGTAGAAGAATGCAATTCCACTTTCTAGAAGATTCCACCAATAGGCGCTAACCCACTTTCAAAATTGTAATGCTCTGGTGCCAACTCCAATGAAGAAATAGAGTAAATGAAAGGCTGCAAATAATGTATTGCCAGTGTCTTCATAAAATATTTATCAAGAAAAACATCCATGCAATTGGACAAGAAAGTTGAAGCTACCTCAGAATATAGAGAACGGGGATTGTTCTAAAGTCATTCCCTACCCACAATTATTCTTAGAGCATCCTTAACCTATACACAAGGAATTATAAAAACCATACTCAACTTTTGTTTGTCATATGCATTGTCGCTTCTTTTCTCAACAAAAACATTTGGGTAGCATGACATGCCATGAAGACTTCATAATATCACAGTTAAATTGAGAATAGAGAAGAAAGAAACCAAAGCCAAATATATTATAAATGATATGAGGAACATCAAGTTGGTGAAGTATATATAGAAGTTAGAACGAAGGCAATGACATCAAATACTCACACTAACATTTAATTCACAATTTGATCATTGATGTGACAATATTATTTCAAAAAAATTGTGATCATATTATTCCAAGTTACCCGTGGGCTCCATCATCTTCATTAATGCTAAGAAAATCCATATGTCAGCCTCCCCGCTTCCTCGTTGGGTTTAAACCATGTACAACTTTCAACAATAGGGAGGCGGGGAGCAACCCAGATTAAATCTAGCACTTCACATCTATGTGCTCTTTACCTTAAGACCATTTGCCTGTGCATAACCCTCAGACCAAATGGGGGTGATCCCAAAAAACTAGTTTACAATTTTTTTTAGGAAGCAAAATTGCAAAAAATGCCCCCATGAAAAAAATTTAGGTTTTGGGGGATTTGAATGAACTTAGGGTATGAACAAACCCAATAAAGGTTCACTCAAACTGCCTTTCAAGCGAACCCTATTAAATGTTGGGTCCCACATATATTTCACATTTCTTGGAATATAAAACAAAGAGAAACTTTGTAGAAAGGGGGGTTTGCTTGAACCAGGGTTCAAATGAACCCAGGTTCAAGTGAACCTCCAAGGAGGTTTCACTCGAACCTGGGTTCATTCAAACCTCCCTTTTCCCCCCTTCTCCCCCTCTGGCACAAAAAATCTACAAATTTTTTCCCTTTGAAGCTTGAGTTGAGAATGAAAATGGAGGAGAGTTCACATACCCAAGTAGATGATGGTAGTCCTCAAAATGAGCTATCCATCAAATATAATTTTAATATTTTTTGGTTTTATTATGTATTTGTTTTTAGTTTGATTAAACATAGGTTTTTCATTGAAAATCAAAGCTCTTTGTTCTGCACATGTGAAAAATAGCAGATTATCAAAATAAAATTTTGAAAAATAATAATGCAGGCTAGGTATTGATGTCTTTGATCGAATAAAAACAAAAATTGAATTTTGATACATACAAAAATTAGTTATGTTGTATACAGTCCACCTATGTTTGAATTGTAATTGGTTTGACTTTGAACTTGATTAAGGAAAAAATATTCAATAAAACACTATGAAACCAAATGAAAGGGTTAGATATTGTAGTTACAAATCTAAATTAAAAAATTAAATTTTATCCTTCATAGAAAAAAAATTATGTTGTATCTGTGAGCATCACTCCTTAAAAATGGTGTTTCTGATAAAAACTAGTTTTCAAAGGAGATGGAAAAAGTGCAATCTTATTTAGAATCTACAGAGAAAAAAATATCATAAATTACTAGTTTGCATCATCTTCAAATTCCTCACGGTTTAGTTGCTATAAATGCTTGAAAGTGAAAATTTAGTTAGAAAAATTAGTTATGTGTCTAGTTTGGCCAAAAATTGTAAACTAGTATTGTGGGATCACCCATGGACAACCTAGATTAAGATGTTTTTCTTACCTTTAAAACATGTGCTTAAAAGGCTCCTTTAGTAGTGCAAGCTTTAACACTACTCAATCTTATGTTGAAATATTTCCTTAATATTTCACACCATGCTATAGTTCCTTCGACGGTTCTAATCATTCCACGTGGCACTTCCCCACCTCCTTTGTGGGATGAGAGATGAAGGTGGGTCCCCTGGCTTGGTGGGGAGTGACCCAAATTAAATCTAGCACTTCACATTTGTGTGCTCTTTACCTTAAGACCATTCACCTATGCATAAACCTTAGACCAGATGGGCGGCCTAGATTAATATGCCTTGCTTACCTTTAAAACATGTGCTTAAAAGGATCCTTTAGTAGCGTAGGCTTTAACACTATGCAACCTTATGTAAAAATATTTCCTTAATATTTCACACCTTGCTATAGTTCCTTTGACGGTTTTGATCGTTCCACATGGAACTTCCCACACTTACCACCTCCCCATTGAGGGACAGGAGATGTAGGTGGGTCCCCCATGAAATTTTGGTGGGAGTGAGTGAGTTGACCCGTCACCCTATCTCGTGGATTCATTTCTCCAAACCCCATCATTCACAGGTTGAGGGGGCTGGTCACCATGATGAATCCAAGGAAGCAGAAATTGATAAGCAGAGTGACCTTCAACCACGGTAGCTAGTCAGCGATAAAATATTATTTTGGTTGTCATGAATTTAAGTGATTTAATCAGAAAAAAATTAATAGCATAAGGTTTCCACAGTCCATGATCATTTAGTGCAAAGATTTCTGGATTGTAACTGTGTGTAATCATTTTTGCATCAATGTTTCAGATCATACTCCGTGATCCATCATTAGGATGTTGAGAAAATATGGATTTGAGTAAAAGTTCCCTCCATGAAGGGTGTCGATTAATAACATAAGGTTCCCGCAGTCCATGATCATTTAGTGAAAATATTTCTAGATTGTAAGCTTGTGTAATCTTTTTGCATCAGCGTTTAGGATCATGGAATATGATCTAAAAGCGTTGATGCAAATTACCTACGATTAATCAAATATTGCACTAAAAGTAATAAAATGTCAACCATTTTTTTTTGGAAATCTAACGATTGTAGTGTTATTCTAGAGGTTTCAATTCGCAAGTCTAGTGCTTCAAATATTTTCTTCTAAAATGCAACTACAATTGTCCATCAAAAATTTATCGAACAGTCGTGGGTTATATTAATTTGCACTGACATCTAGCTTCAGACATAATAAATATGTTGACACTTGTCCCCATTCTAGAAACTTTATGAAGGAATTTGAATGTGCAAAAGATTTGTCCCAAAATAGAACAATATGTAATTGTAGCATTTGATATTTTCCAACCACGCTATGATTTTTTATTGGCATACCAGTTTATTTCCCACTGAATTTTTTTATTAGTTTCAGATTATGTTTAATTCACCAATGTTTTTTTTTATTCATTTGAAAATAGGTTTAATTCACCAATGAAAATATTTTTTTGGTTTGAAAAAATTTTTAATCGCCAACAAAAAGAAATATCTTTTTGTTTTGAAAATAGGTTTAATTTTTAATGGAAATATTTTATTGGTTTGAAAAAGGTTTTAATCGCCAATAAAAATATTTTATTTGTTAAAAAAATTCCAATTCGCCAAAATTTTCCATAGACTCCTAGCGATTACAAAAGATTCACAAATTGAGATTATCTTTATATCCTGAAAAACAAAAAATTCACCTATAAAATTAATATTTTTATCTAGAAGTATACAATATTTGTCAGGATTTTACACATTCACTAAGGGGTAGGGGGGGTTTCTTAAAATTATCCCTATCGTAGTCATTAGGTTTTGTAACTACTTTTATTGTTTTTGCAATTTTGTAAGATTCCAACAAAGTCTAATAGTTTGAATAAGTTTGCATAGGATAATTTAGGTGAACATGAGTCTATGAAGGAACATATAGTGCAGTACCATCATAATTTTATGCACCTTGGTTGATGATTTAATGTAGTCTTAGCAATTTGAAGTGGATTGTTCAACCAATTAACCCTTTGAATTGAGTAAATTCTACCAAGTTTACAATACATTAGCTTAGACTCTACATTTTTGGTGTCATTATCGGGGATGGTGCTATCTTCACAGACTTGTTCTTATAGTTTTCATAGTTAATTTTTCTTTTCAAGCATTAGGATTGGTAGATACCATCCTTTTTAACACCAAGACACTAACATTGAGTAGGACCACTGGAATTAAAGTCTTATTTCATGTATGCAGAGGTAGAGAGATCCCTTGGGTAGGTTCCTTCCCTCCACACACCAGGAAGCTATTGTAGAAATTAGTAACCCTAGTACTCAAAGCGGAGGTCACTGAATAAGAAATTTCCTTTTCACCAACCTCTAGTGCACATATAGAAGAAACATACCCCACCATGGGTGATGCATAACAGATGATGATTCCTGACCAAAATTTGGGTTTCCTATTACTGACCAGCAAAGGGCTATAGTGCTGAAGAACATTCCTCCTTCAGCCTTGCCAATTTTCTATGGCTTAATGATTGAAGAGCCAAATACATTCTTCTTTAAATTTGATATCTTATGCAAAATTTATGATTATACTTATGATGCACATAGGTTAAAAAAAATTCTTGCCTCTCAAGGATGTAGCTTTGAGATGGTTCATGATTGGAAGACCATGAAGACACTATTCTTGGAGAAGTATCAGGACTACTATAGAGGACCTGACAGGAGGAAGGATGATATATTCTGAATGACACAAAAGAATGATGAGCCTTTAGAGGATTATGTTGAAATATTTTAGTTTTCTCTCAAGAAAAACCCCCATAAAAAGTTGTCAAAAGAATCTCTCAAGTTAGTCTTTGTGAGAGGGGTTAATAAAGACTGTATAAATGCCTTGAATCTCATTGGCCAAGGAGATATTTCTCAACTTCCATTTTCAGACATCTATAAGGCCTATAGGAATTATTCTAGGGCATTCACAAAAAGGCCAAGAGAAAATAGAACATCAGTTCTTGGTAAGTCATCTACTCAAGTTTCAAAAGTAGAGCTAAGCAATATGTTATCCAATATGAAAGAGGATATAATCAGTCATTTGGAAACACAATTGGATACTCTCCACATTAAGAAAAAGTAGGAGTAATTTGAGGCTATGCTCATTGAATATTGTCCAAGCTACAGACAAAGAAAAGAAAATTGTAAATGTAAAAGAGTGGCCAGTATCCAACAGGATAAAGTTGAGAAGCCTAAATTTCAACCCATTGAAGGAGATGATGGGAATATATTTCATATAGCACAAAGGATGCCATGGAAATAAAGACAAGGTATGCCACAAGACCCCCTTAGCTTTAATTCATATTTTCTAATTGACAATCAAAACTTTTTTTCTTAGCACTCTCAACCCTAACAAGTAATTCAAAACCAGTGGAAAAGTACTCAATGGCCAAACCCTCAACTAAATTGGAACAAATAGAAAAATCCTTGGCCACAATGTAATTTTCAAGGTTCCAATTACAATCCATAATGGCCAACCTAGCAGAATCAATGACAACCTCAGTGGTAGAAAGGCCAATCATGGCAGCAACAAAATATGAATTATCAATAGCCCATGCTCCCTCCTCCACAACAACAACAAGCTCTAATGCCTCCATCAAATCTCACATCCTATCCACCCAAGAAACAAATACCTACCCAACCTACACCTAACCCTAGGGTGATCCCACAATAGTGATTTACAATTTTTGGCCAAACTGGACACTGAAATTATTCTTTTTAACTAAATCTTCACTTTTGGGCACCTATAGCGACTAAACCGTGAGGAATTTGAAGATGATGCAAATTAGAGTTTTGTGACATTTTTTCTGTAGATTCTAAATATATTTTTTCAAAATTTTTGGAATCAAATTGCACTTCTTTAAATTCCATCTCCCTCAAAAATAATTTTTTTTTCAAAAAACAACATTTTTAAAAAGTGACGCTCACCGTATAACACATAAATTTTTTCCATGAAGGATAAAATTCTAATTCTTTCGAATTTAGATTTGTAACTCCAATATCTAGTGATTCCACTTGGTTAGATAGTTTTTTATTGAATATTTCTTCTTTAATCAAGTTTTGAAGTCAAACCAATTACAATTCAGACATAGCACGATCATATAATGCGTAACTTTTTCTGTATGTATCGAAATTCAATTTTTTTTTGTTGGATCAAAGATTTCAATATAAGTGCATTCATATTTTTTCAATTTTCTTTTTGATAAATCTACTATTTTTCCGGTGAACAAGGCGCAATAATGACATGAGCCCAAAAGGCAGTACATGGTGAGGTAAAGGTGCATGGTAGTTGGTGAAACCATTGAGGACTAATGATTCAGTTAGGTTGTGAAGTCTCCTCCATTTTCATCCTCAACCCAATCTTTGAGTAAAATAGCCAACTTTCCAAAGTGCTTGGGGAGGAGAATGAGGGAAAGAAAGAGGGGATTCGCTTTCGAACCTAGAGTTCAAACAAACCCCTTTTCAGAGATTTCAAATTTTTTTTGTCTGTGCATGCATTAATTTGGTTCGCTTGAACCTTGGTTTGACTGAACGCTTTTTTTGTTTGTTCAAACCAACAAGTTTGTTCAAACCCCCAAAATCACAATTTTTTCCATGGGCTCTTTTTTGTGAGTTTTCCTTCCCTCATTTGAATTATGAAAAACCGCACGTGGGTTTACCTCCTAGCACTAAGCCTGTGGCATTATACTATGAGCTATGCAACACCCACTTATGGGGTAGAGGTGAGTGATGTCCACCTCAAATCAAGAGAACAACTTGATGGACCTTCATCTCCTCAAATCAAAGAAATGGAGGATGAGGAACCTGTAGTTGAGGCTTCAGATACTAGTTCGTTTGAACCCCCAAAATCAATTTTTTTTCCATGGGGTAATTTTTTATAAGTTTTCCTTCCTCATTCGAATTGTAAACCACTTTTGTGGGTTTACCCACTAGCACTAAGCTTGTTTAGTAGGCTTATACTAACGAGGTTATGCAATACCCCACTTATGGGGTAGAGGTGAGTGATGTCCACCTTAGATCAGGAGAACAACTTGGTGGATCTTCATCTCCCCAAATAAAATAAATGGAGGATGAGGAACTTGTATTTGAGGCTTTCAATAAACCATCTTGGAGCCTGAACAAAATCAGGTATAGGTCAAACTACCTTAAATCCCAAGCCACCTTTTCCTAAATGTTGAGCTATGCAAAAACATCACACAGGTTGAGACAAACCTTTTAGGGAAATTGAAAGATGTGAACATAAAAATCCCACTTATCAAAGCTATCAAAGACATCCCTATCTATACTAAAATTGTAAGGGATCTTTGTCTTACGAAAATAGGAAGGAAAATGAAAGATCCACAGATAGTCCATGTCTTGGGGAATCTTGCAAATATCATGTTGGGGAACATTACAGTCCCTAAGTATACCAATCCTGGTAGTCCAATTGTGGACATTAAGATCAATGGGACCCTCATTAACAATACTTTTATAGACTTGGGGCAACCATCAATGTCATGACAAAATAAATAATGTAGTTGCTTCAGTTGGTCAACCTTAGGCCCACACAAACTATTTTGCAATTAGCTAATAGGTCCACAATCAAGCCTGAGGGAATTGTTGAAGACCTAGAGTTATTGCATTGGATTCTTGGGAATACCCTGCAGACTTCATCATACTACAAACCAAAGTCAATCTTGTGGGTTACCCATTCATCCTAGGTATGCCTTGGTTGGCAACAACCGATGCATTTATAGGCTATAGGTTTGGTAAAATGATCATATTTAATGGAACAATTACAAAAAGCTTGGTTCTTTATCCACCTACCCAGCCATATGTAGACCTTGAGCACACCATTTGGCCTAATTTGGGTGAGGAGGAGGAAGATAACTATTTTCTGCAAACATTGATGACTACAGAGCGCATCCCTTTATTGGATGACTAGGATTGAGATGATCTTATTTCTCATATAATCCAAAATAATTGTGGCCGGAGCCCGCAACAAATAGAACTACCTCATGTGCCTACAAGACCCCTTGCAAATTATTATACCTATCGATTCTATAGAAGAGATATCATAGCTACTTCACTCATTACTTCCTCAACAATTTTTACCAATCATACCAAGCATTAATCTCTCATCAACCCAAGAGTCATCAAAGGAGTTGGAAATTATGCCAAGAAGGAAGTTAAATATCAATAATTCCTTGATAGAGGAACAACAAAATTCTCTGTAATTAGTTTTGCAAGCACACTCAGTTGCATATGCATGGGATTACCATGATATGAAGGGAATAGATACTGATCTATGCATGCACATGATTTACATTAATGATGGCTATAGACCTATAAGACAGCCACCGAGACACATGATTCCAACTCTAAGAGATATAGTGAAAGCTAAACTGCAAAAGCTTTTAGATGTAGGTTTTATATATCTTGTATTAGACAGTGAATGGGTTTCACCATTGGTGATAGTTCCCAAGAAAGGTGGGAAATGGAGATTCTATATTGATTACAAAGAACTAAATGTTTCCATGAGGAATGATCACTTCTCACTACCATTTATTGACCAAGTTCTTCATTCTTTGGAAGGGAAGAAATATTTATCATTTCTTGATGGTTTCAATGGTTATAACCAGATCAAGATTGCACCAGAAGATCAACATAAGATTACATTCACTTTCCCCTAGGGAACCTATGCATATTATGTCTTACCTTTTGGTTTATGCAATGCTCTAGCTATCTTTCAAAGAGCAATACTATGCATATTTTTTGATTTTGCACATGACTACATGGAGATATACATGAACGACTTTACCACTTATGGTGAAAGTTATGAGGAAGCTCTTAGTAACCTAGAAACGGTGTTAAAAAGGTGTAAGGAATACAACCTATCACTCAACAATGAGATGTGTTTCATAATGATGACATGGGGAATAGTATTGGGACACTTTATATCCAACATAAGAATCTAGGTTGATCCACACAAAATTGAGATAATATCTACCTTACTTGCTCCTCAAAAACAAAGAGATATTAGGAGCTTCCTCGGTCATGCAGGCTACTACAGGTGGTTTATCAAATATTTCAGTAAGATTGTTGCACCTTTATTTTTTTGCTAAGGACATTGAGTTTGAATGGAGCTCTGAGTTTCAACACTCCTTTGAAGAAATAAAGAAAGATCTAACTCAAGCACCAATGTTGTGAGGGCCAAATTAGACTCTCCCATTTCACATTCATGTAGATGCTTCAGATTTTTCCATTGGTGTAGTGTTGGGTCAGAAGGATGGCAATAAGTATGCAATTTATTATATCAGCAAGAATCTTCAAGGAGAAAAAATA
>VDFB02014442.1:0-50447 GCA_007258455.2 Sequoia sempervirens | reverse complement strand
CTTTCCATCTCTCTTAGGTCTCTTCCTCTCACCCTCCCTTAGGTCTCTCCCTCTCACCCTCCCTCTAGTTTCTCCCTCCCACCTCTCTCTCTCACTCACCCCCTCTATCTCCTTGGATGTCTCCCTCCCTCTCCCTCTCTCTTAGGTCTCTCCTATATCTCTCTCCCATCCCTCTATCTCCCTCCCACCCTCTCTCCCTCTCCCTCTCTCTTAGGTTTCTCCCTCCCACCCCTTCTCTCTCTTAAAGGTATCTCTATCTCTCACACTCCTTCCATTTCTCCCACCCCCTCCCTCTCCCTCCCACCCCCTCCCTCTCACTCTCTTAGGTATCTCTACCCACCCCCTCTCTCTCTATCTCTCTCCATCTCTAGCTTGGGCACTCCCTCTCCTTCCTACCCCCTCCCTCTCTCTCCTACTCTCTCCCTCCCACCCCATCCCTCTCTCTCTTAGGCATCTCCCTCTCTCTCTTTAAGGTATCTCCCTCTCTATCTCTTTCTATCTCTCTCTCTCACTCCCTCTCCCTCCCACCCTCTCCCTCTCTCTCTCATAGATATCTCCTCCCACTCCCTCTCTCTCTCTTGGTTTAAGGTTGAGGGGAGAGGTTAGATGATTTAATGGTTTAGGGTTTAAGGATCAAGGGTAGAGGGTTTAGGGTTTAGGGTTTACGATTTATAGTTTATGGTTTAAGGGTATAGGGTTTAATTGTTAAGGGTAGAAGGCTGAGGGTTTTAGGTTTTAAGGGTAGAGGGTAGAGGGTAGAGGGTTTAAGGGTTGAGGGTTCAAGGATTAGATTAGAGACTTTAGCTAGGTTTAAAAGGGTTTAAGGGTTGAGGGTAGAGGGTATTGGGTAGAGGGTAGAGAATCGAAGGTTCGAGGGTTGATGGTTTAGGGTTTAGGGTTGAGGGTTGTGTTGTTTTTTTTTCTAGCATATCCTTTAAATCCTCTAAAGGGTAGCCAACCCATATGCTTAAGAATCTTCAAGGCCAGTGGTCAATGAATGAGAGCTTGATATATAACCTTTTCTTCCTTGAACTTCAAGCTCTATTAAACCTAGGAGGGTGATCGCAATAGTATACTTGTAGATGTTTGTGTGCCAAAGTATCAAATACACTGTAAATAAATGATTATCCTCAAAGTGTTCAAAAGACAAAGTACCCTAAAGGTTTGGCTGACCTTCATGGTAGTGTCTAATTCAAACATGAGAGATGTAGAGCATTAAATTCCACACACAAATAAACTAGGATTGATAAGTAAATTAATTTAAATTTGTGATTTGCTACTGAATTAATCAACTAAATGTAACATGAATAGCACACTTAGATTAGTGCATCATCCTTGGAATGTAGTCAATTTCGATACCTATATAACCTGATAACATTTTAACACCCAATATCATCTAAGCTTTAAAATTACTACATTATAGTACATCAACATTTTATTCTCAACCACAACTTCTTATCAAAATCCTAGCACTTAATTCACATGAATATACAACTTCATTCAAGCATCTATATTAATTCCTTGAATTAATGGGAAAGAATTAAAACCACACCCACTAGAAATCAATGGAGATGAATAAGAAAATCCTTGATTATATTATTCATAACTAATAAAATAAGCACATAGGAGAGAAAATGGTTATGAATTTTCACCATTCTATATTATTTTTCCAATATTGCTATCAAAAGTGCATATGCATTGATAGACTCCAACCTAAAACCAAACCCTAAAATCTTCTATATTCACCTTACAATGTTTTTCGTGACTAATTACAAAACAACCAACCCCTGCAAATGAACCAGAAAATTGCACTTAAGGAGAAAGAAACCCTAAATGCACATCAGAAGAAGACACTTGGCCAACTCAGGTTTGCTGATGAATAACTACCTACCACCTAAAGAGAAGCCACATTTTTCAATTTGTTTTCCCGCTTCATCACTTACTTGCTCTGCAACAAAAAAAGATTATCTTCTCAAGAAGACTTTCTTTTCCCCTTCATTTGCCTTGCCCATGCAGCAATAGAAAATTACCTCTACTTCATGAGAAAGTTTATTCCTCCATTTACCCCCATAGTGAAAATTATCTACTTCACAAAAAAAAAAAATCTGCTCACTTTTATCATGTTGCACTTATCCATTGCTTTTACCCAGCAAAGAAAAAAAAATTTGCTAGTGAAAGCTCTTTAATCTTTTATTTATTTGGCCTAACATTTTAAAATTTTACTTTATTGCTTAGCCAAAGTTTTTTCTTTTACAAATGTTAGAACCTTTAAAATTTTATTAGGTTGTTTAAAATACTTTACCCACATTTCACTTTTAATTCCCAACACAAATAGTTTTTAACTCTTATTTCACTAGGTCATGGAAATATTTCATTAAAATATTTTCCCCTACCATTTCACTTTTCACATCATTTAAAACTTTGCTTTTAAATGTGGACCCATTTAATTTTTCATCAAGAATTTTTTTTAACTCACCATTTTAATATTTGCACATTCCACTTGCATTTAAAAAGTTCTTGAAGCCCACATTAAAACCTCCCTACCAATCCCTGCTCTCTCATTTCTCTTTTCTGATAGCAACATTTATCACTCAGGCTGGGTGGGAAGGTGCAGCTTGGTCCATGTTGCTCCCTTCTCCAGCCGTTGATCAGGCCTTTTTGTGCATTCTACTCCCTGCTTCCCCATGGCCTTGTGGTGACATCAATCCTAGCTCTCGTAGGCCAGCAAGGAAGACCATTTCTTGTTTTGTTCTACTTCAATCATGGTAGCACAACAAAATGTTATAGTAGTCAACATACATTCTACTTTTGTCCCATTTCAACCATGATATAAACTCCTCAAACGATTTTGATGTACCTTATAGCAAGCTCGAGCCATGATTTCTTTATAATGCATTCAAACTGGATATAATGAAAATGAAAATGCAGCACCAAAATAGAATTTCCTTAAACAATTTATACATCTCTATGATGCGCTTAATAGTGCCCTCTTTTAAGCTCTACACTATTCTTCCTTATAATTTGATGGAGCAAACATGCTAACCATGGGCACCATTGTCAAACAAAATCTTTTCAAATGCTATTGATGCATTTTCACTTTAACTGTAGAGGAAACATGTGCCAAATTCACTCATCATTCAAGCCTTGAACAAAAGATGTCTCACACAACTTCCTTTTGATGTAATGCCTCATTCTATGGACTCCTCTAGATGGGGAAAGCTACAGAATAACTCAATTTTCCAAATGAAAAATCACCACAGGAATTCTTCAAAAATAATTCACTTTGTGTGCGGCCTCAAATTTTTTCTTCTACATGTTTCAATATCTGATTGCTCTTCACATCTGCACATGCTTGATTAGCAATGCTGATATTTCCATTGCTTGTATGGTATGAATTACCAATGTTGGTATTGCCTGCAGATGATGAAGTAATAATGTTTGTATTGATAACCTATGATGGAAGAGTAGAGGGGCGAGTACTTGACATAGCATCTCCAAGCATGTTATTGTCTAATCCATCCATGTTTGAATGTACTTCTAAATTGGAGGAATTCATAAAATTACCATTTTGATCTATTTTAGGCTAAAATGACATACTGCACCAACTTTTAAAAGTAGAGCTTCCGAAGATGGTAGGTCAACACTAAATGTTCCCCATTTTATGTAATTTACTATAGCTTGAAGGTCATAAGAGTTATGTATCACAAGGAGTTGGCTTTTTACTTTTAGCCTATTTTTTGAATCTGTCCCTTTCATTTTCAATGCTAAAACTCTATCTTGCTTCTGCTACCTCATCTCTTTTATATGTTGTAGAAGGGACATGTGGAACAAGAAGATATTGTCGAGTATTCTATGCTATTGGATTTTCTGCATTGATTCTATGTATTTGGATATAGGTGGTACAAGGTTTTTCTTCACAGTTATCAAAGCATTTCATCATGCGAGGATGTTAAAAGTTCAAAAACTTAAGACATGATTCATTACATTTTAGCTCCTTCCTCATTTTCTCCCAACACTTTACAAACTTTGTGTGTCCACATGAATCAAATATATACATTAATTCCTACTAACATGATCTCATTTCTTTGTCCTCTAAACACTTCTTTGTTATTTCATGTCCACAAACACAAAACATTTATTGATTTTTATCCACCTTAAGTGCATCCCCGAATAGGCCGAAATAAAATAAGTAAGAAGCTATATCTCTGGAGGTAATGGATTGTTTCCAAACCAATCAAACACTCCAAGCATAGAAAGCCATTTTTTTCCCATGAAGGTATTTCAATAGCACCACCATGCTCCAAAATCCATGCACACCCTTTTCCCATTGCTCTTGATCCTTCAAATGCATGATGTCTGCAAGACTTCGAATGCTTGATCCACTTTATTCATTACAAGAGGAGAATTGGAATGAGGAAATTTTTTCTAAACTCTATTTATAGGCCTCACCAACAACACTTGCATGACACAAGTTGGGTCCCCATGTGAGCCCAACTAGTTTTTTTTTTTGAAAGAAGTGTTATCCTGAATTGATTTGAGGTTGCTTGTGACTACTCCTGAGGTGAAAAAAATGAACTAGGTAGACATCAAAATTCACTTTCTGACATTTTGTGCAGTAGTCAAAATAGGTCAAGTGGCCTCTAGAATCACCCTAGAAAACTAGTCAAAAAACCTCCTGAAGTCATGAAAATGCATAGGCATGTAGAAATTTCCTCAAGAATTTAGTGCAACGAATGGTTTTGAAAAAATAATCTTGAGGTGCAAGTTATTCAATACCAAAATGGCTTGCTTAGACTTTTCTGCAACTGCACCTATCCAAAATCTATTAAGGCTCACCAAGTCATCATCTTGAAAAAATATCAAATCACCTCCTGGGAAGCTACCATTGGAAACATTAGATCATTTAGGTCCATTGAGAATGTTTCCAAGAGGGCTTCCCTTCAATCCACATTCTTCACAAGATATTTAGGGTCAAACTTGACCTCCTTAAAACATTTTGGAAATGTAGATGTAAAAATAGAACTACATTTTCTTTTGATCTGGTAAAAATATCAAACTTGATATTGTGGCTCTAAAAATGGACTAGGGAGCATATAAATATGAGGAGAACAAAGAACACCAATCCATTTTTCATGACTATCATCCAGCTATGAAATATCAATCTGAATAGGAGGCCACTTTGTAGGACTAAGAATTTGCAAACAACAAAACAGTTCCATAACCCTTCATCTTTTCTTTTCAAAACCCTATCAAAACTCATCACAGGAGTTTGAAATAAAACATACCTATTCACATATATGTCAAATGATTCTTCCCACCAAAGGATTTTACGTGAAAATTAATTGGCTCTAATTTATGACCCTCCAAAGTAGGTCACTAGGGCAGATTTTTTAGGGGCATTTCTAAGTGTGTAAATCAACTTTTTCCATCATGGGCACTTCAAATTTTTAGGTTCCATCAGGTTGAAGGGTTTAAGAGTTGAGGGTATAGGGTTGATTGATTAGGGTAGAGAGTTTGGTTGGGTTTATGGGTTAAGGGTAGAGGGTTTAGGGTTTACAGTTTAAGGGTAGAGGGTTTAAGGGCTTAGGGTTTAAGGGTTAAGGGTAGAGGGTTGAGGGTTGAGGTTTGAGGGTTTTAAGGTTTAAGGGTTGAGGATTGAGGGTAGAGGGTAGAGGGTTGATGGTAGAGGGTAGGGGGTTGAGGGTAGAGAGAGAGAGGATTGAGGGTTAAGGGTTGAGGGTAGAGTGTAGAGGGTTAAAGGTAGATGATAGACAACTTAAGGGTTTACGGTTTAAGAGTTAAGGGTAGAGGGTTTAGGGTTAAGGGTAGAGGGTATTGGGTTGAGGGTAGAGGGTAGAGGGTTTAAGGGTTTGGTTTTAAGAGTTTATGGTTGAGGGTTTAGGTCTCCCATCCCTCTATCTCCCACTCCCTCTCTCAGGTCTTCCCCCACACCCTAACTAAATTACTCTCTCTCCCTATCAAATCTCTCTCTCTCAAGTCTCACTCCCTCCCACGCTACCTAGGCTAATTTGTCTCACTCCAATCCACTCTCACACTCCCTCTCTATCAGGTCTCACGTACCTCCCACCCTACCTAGATAAATCCATTTCACTCCAACCCCCTCTCCCACACTCCCTCTCTCTCCCCATTTGGTCTTTTTGTATCTCTCAGGTGTCATCCCTCCCAAATCCTCTCCCATTATCAAGTCTTTCCCCCCACCCTAACTAGATAACTCTATATCCCTCTCAAGTCTTTCTCTCAGGTCTCACTTCCTACCACACTAACCAGACTAATCTCTCTCACTCCTATCCCCTCTCTCTATCTCAAGTCTCACTCCCTTCATCTCTATATTTGGAAAACATTTCAAAGAAACAAATTTGGCATCTCCAAAATTTGCGAGCGCCAAATTTGGCATCTCCAAATTTTGCGAGCACAAAATTCAATGCTTTCCAAATTTGGCGAGTGCCAAATGTGTTTTCACCTTGAAATGATAAAATATGGATTGACCCCATGATTCAGGCCCACATGCTTCTACATTTTTCTAGTTTAGTGCTTTATTCAACTTAGAAATGCCTTTTTTATGTAGTTGACTCCCTGTTGTACCAATCTATGCTTGATCCATCAACTTTTTCCACTAATTTGCATGCTAGAAAATGTAGAAGACATTTTGAATTTTCTACATCATTTTACATTATCTCAGGTAATATATTATGGGAGATTAAAATAGCTCCATTTAAATCTTTTTATGTTTAAAAAGACTTGTTTTTATTGTTAATTGACATAACTAGCGGTAGACAATAGACTAACATATTTACTTATTTTACTTTATGTTTAACTAAATTGGAAGATATTTTGGAAGTGATAGCTTATGTTAAATGCATTGCTTTATGATGACTTTGGATGAGATGATTATGATGCATTCATCTTTGTTGCCATGATTGTTGTCCTTTTCATAAGGGTTTTTAACAGGGTGTCTTAAAGATTGATGAGACTGTTAACTTCTCTATCTAATCCTAAGGAATGACTACACCATCGATAGGCCCTGCTGGATGATGAGTCACTCAAAATCTGAATTGACTTCTTCATAGTTGGTTGAGGAACTTTTACTTCCAATGCCAATCTGGCATAGACCTCCACAATCAACTTTAGTTATAGTTTTAGTTTCATTTTGTAATTTGTAGATGGTCGCCTTAAGTTTTGGTAGTTAACACCATGTTAGAAGTTAATAAGGATATTTTATAAATATCCACATTTCGGTCTTAGTTAGGAGTTAGATAATTTTGCAATTAAGAATTTCTTTGTAATCACCAACAATGTGTGTTCTGCGTTCTACTTTTGATCAATGAGAAAGGAAGCAAGAAGTTAACTGATTCACTATGTTGAAGGATCTTACTTGAAGAAGAGCACGGCCCACTCAACCTTTGGAACGATCTTATGGTATTTTGTTAAGAGTGTTGTTATTTTCTGATATTAAAATCTGTAGCAGAAGTTGATTTTGAATTGTTCAATCATTAAAACCATTTTCTATTTTGGTAAATGTTAAGATCAGATAATTTGTTTACAATTGCATTTCAAAGTTTCAATTATTATGGTTAAGATCGAATAGCTTGAATGTTTAGATTTTTTTAAGGGAAATGTTAAATGGAACCAACCGTCTAAATCAATTAGAATTAATGTTTGTTCGTTAAGCTTATTAAAGAAATGTTAGGAATTTATGGAAAGATGGAGTTGAAGTCTGGTTCAGAATCTATTCATGGAGATTAGTCTTTATTCTTTTTAGAATAATCGTCATTTACCTGCAATTCATCTCTATTCTTAAATTAGCATTTATTTTCTAGCAATTAAATTATGAATTTCTTTTAAAAGCAAAATATAATTAATTTGGAATTCTGCATTTTAGATTAATAATTAAAGTAATCATTAATTGCCTCCATGAATTGGTTTGAATCAAAATCAATAAAGTCAGAATTAAGTTAGTAGAATTTGAAATTAGAAGTTAAAGTAGATTCAAATCTTAGGAATCAACTGCTACAGTTTAGCTCCTGAAAGCTCCTAAAGAGCCCCCAAGAGTTCCTAAAAGCTCATGAAGTAGGAAAAATGATACCTGAAGTCGTTGTTTACAGTGCAACCCCCCCAAAAGAATCTGTGACAACTATCCTTATCGCATATTGCTCGGAGACACACCCAGTTCGATAAAATAATTAATTAAATGATGCAAGTTGTGACATCAACAACCTTGCTAATCAATATATTTATTTTGGTAATATTGAAATGTTTTTATTTAATATATTTTATGTTTCTGACAATATAAACTAAATTTCTTTCATGATTTTATTAATCATAACAATTGGACATTGAATTAGATGGGAGTTGCATAAAAAAAGTTTAATTTTTATGAGTTTGAAGAAAAAAATGAAAAACATGACATAATTTAGATGAATTCATGTTTAAACTTATATAAATGGCATCAACTTAACACAAATGTGCTTATGAATTCTATTTGCATTGCTTATAGTAGTCTATTTCTAGCATGGCTAGTGGAATTCACTCTATTTCATTTTAGGTAGATGTTTATATTGAGTTTTTTTGGTTTTGTTTTGAAAATTTATAAACCATTCATTTGATTATTTTATTAATCTTTATTGTTAGACATAGATTTCAACATTAAATTAGATGGATGTTGCATGTAAAAGTTTAAGTTTTAGGAGCTTGAAGATAAAAAATGGAAAACACGACATAATAGATTCAAATTTATTATTAGTGATGGTTTTGGGGAAACTTTTATTTTCAACTAATTTGGAAAACCTAAGAGCTTTCATCAATGTTAATGCAAGTTTCCATTCATTCATACCATTTACCTTTCTAAGAAATAAAAAAGGGAAAATTTTGTGCAATTGAGAATGTGTTTTGTCTTTCTAAGTTACCTCATTGCCAAAGAAATAGTGAATAATTCCAATATATATCATCACAAACCCTTCTTTGAATTCATGTTTTTCATGGCTTGGTTGACAATCACTATGTGGTTTTGACAACAATAAGCACAAGATTCTCTAGTTTCCAAAGGTGGCAGAAAATTATACCCTAGGTTTGACAATTCTTTGCTCCTAAGCACTTGTCCACACTCCAAATACTCCCCTCAAACACAAGTCTTAACATTGATCAATCTTACATAAAGCAATTTTGTACAAATCCCTCAAAGTACTAGATTTTACATAGTATAGTTGTAAAAAGAAACGAATTGTCCTCAATAACTCACACAAAATGATGTTTTAGAAACACTCCTTTTTCCAGTACATGCATATAGGCCTATAGAAAATTAGTACCATGTTTCATATATTTTCACTAGATGCATCAAAAGTTATGGGTTTTTTGAAGCTCACTATAAACCCTAGGTTGGGGATAGCAATGTTTGATAAGATATGCAATATTTGATAAGTTTCATTAGTTATGCAATGTAAAATAATGCTTTAAGTTTTATAGATATGTAATGCAATGTAGTTAGTCATATCAATGTGTTTCATAAAATTCTTGGTGTGTTTCATTAAATGCAATGTAATTATTAGCATTATGGATATGTTTGAAAAAATGCATTACTTACTTTTCTTGTGGTATGAAGGTAGACATGTATGAAAAATGTTGTAGCCTAGACATGTTTGATAAGATGCATTGGTAGACATGTTCAGAAAATGTGGTAGCATAGAATAAGGTAGAGCATTGTTTGAAAGAATGCCTCAAAGAAATGTGGTCTCATGTTGATGTCCATTGTTGAAAATGAAGGTGAAATTTTGTAGCTTAATACTTTGTAAAATTATGGGATTGTAGATCTAATTAAGTATTCTTTGTTACAATTTCTTTGTATATGATTATTTTTCTAGATTCATTTTACCAATTGTAGAGGTAGACAGAAGACTGTAGAGGAATAAGACTAGAAGATAGAAGTGACACAACATATATCATGGAGAAACCCTTTCGAGAAAAAACTCCACCACCAGAGTCAATAGTGCTTGTATTATTTAACCTTAGAACAAGATTACAATAATTCTTTATCAATTCTTGCTTCAGATGCTTCTTTTTCCTTCAATAATTCTTCTTCACAACCTGCAATAAACTCTCATGTGTCCAAGCACGAATCCACACATCTTGTGCCGTGCTTCACAAAAGTACTCTCTTCAAACTCTCTTAGAACTCTCTTCAACTTGCTAAAATAAATAGACAATTCTGAACATTGTATACTCCAAAGAGTTGACAATTACAAGAGGATAAAGCTCCTCACAAATATCTACACCATTCTTGTGCAAGTAGAGTTCTTTCATGAAAAACAATGTCAAACCAAGTCCTTCATCAATTTGGTTGTCCTAAAATGAAGTCTTAACCCAATGTTGATTATGAAGATATCTTCCAAGCTTCTCCTTAAAGTTGGTGCCCAAGAATGGGCCCCACTTAACTAAGAGTTGTAAATATCTTCTCATGCAAAGGTGTTAACTCCAAGTCAATCCTTGTTAACTCAAACATATCTCTCCATCAAGTCATGCAAACATGATGCATAATTGATCATCCCCACTTAAATAAATGTAGCCACCTATTATCTCTCATGCAACTCAAGTCATTAGTCATTCATTCCAATTCAACTGAAGTTAACTAGCATTCAACTGAAACTAACTATATGCAACTAACGATAACTGAACCATAACTAAACTGAACTAAACTGAACTTAACTTAACTAAACTAAACTGAACTCCACTCATGTAAATATCAATTCCTAACTTCTAGGATCTTTACATGCAAATTACTAAAGTGTTATCTTTCTCCAAATAGTTAATTAAAAACAAGGTGGGTTCCACCTTCCATGTGAGTACCTCATTTTGTAGGAGCTCTTCTTGGGTGTCCCCACATGTTCCTTTCATTTAGGAATAATTAAAAATTTCAAGTTACATGTTCATTTCATTCAAATTTAATCTCTTTCTAATCCTAGTGTAGGGGAACACTTTCCAAGGACTTAGGAGATACATGAAATATGTTTAGGATTGCAATTAAATGGCATCCTATTCCCAACATTCTCCCACTTGACATTATACATTGAAATTATTATAAAAAAGGAATCATTATTATAAATCAAGTACAGGACTCAAGGCCAATGGCCTTCCTACACCAAAAGAACTTATCTACAGCATTGATCAAAGTCTCAACTTTCTCAATCAACACCTTTCCCAAGTCTCTATAACCAAACTATCATAGGTAGAAATTCATGCTATCAACATAACAACCCAAATATGCAAACAAGTCCCTGTATATGCACCATCCTGCAAAATAAGACTCCAAGGTAACAACATGCATAGACATGCCATAAAAAAACCTTTGAAGTAACTCACTGTAGTAAAGTGTAACTAGTCCAAGAGAGGTGCCCCTCTCATACATAACACATATACCTTCTGGAACTCCCACTGCATAGGTAATGCCAAATCTGAAAACAAGATCACAACATTAACAAGTCCTCCTATTGCACTTCACATAGAGGATGTGGCTAACTCCTCTATCATAGTGTCAAAGAAGCATACAATGATATGCAAAATACATTTCTCATAACAAAAGAACCTTCAAGAAGAAGACTATTCCCACAAAGAGAGAACCTGCAAATCAAACCATCTTCTTATACCACACTAACATGTTCCAAACTGTGTAAAGTAAGATCTCCTTCAACACTCACAAACTAAAAGGATATCAACATATAACCATTCAACTTATAATGAAACATGGCAAAACTTAGATGTAAATCTCTCACACAAAGTAGATAGAACTTAGCCAAACATTCCCACAACAAAAGGGAATATGCCCAAAGCCACTAACTATCTCCCACACCTCTCCTACCCAAATCCTTAGAACTAACTCAAGTTCAAGATTGCAGGGAGAACAATGGAAACAAATAAAATAATGCATCTACTTCTCAACAATCCTTCAAAACTCAATTTTCAAGACTAATTCATATGAGAAGACAAGATAGATATAAATAATGCATCTAATAATCAGGTAGGCAACACCTCTTAGATCATTTACTTGCCAAGCAGACCAAGAGTGGGATACAAGATTGTCTTGTGCATATAACACCAAGCAATATAGGATTTCAATAAAGACAACCTTCTCATTAGGTATATGATGGACTCACATCCATTTCTAGGTGTAGGCTCCTTTGTCTTTACTGTTGAATTTTTTTTATGATAAGTAAACATTCCAACACATATCTCTTAACATAAGAAATATCAAGCCTAACCCAAGTATCTCTAGTATCCATGAGCATCCTCCAATCAATCCATGCCAACTTCAAATGCAACATGCATAATCATGAAGCTCCATCCAAATGATTAATACTCAAAACTAAAAATAACTACATCCTCTCCAAAGGAATAACAATAATGCATTTACCAAATAATCTAAGGGTCCTCCATGAAACAAGATGTTAAAACCTCTTCAAATCACATGAAGATAACCATATCCTACTAAAGCTCCCACCGAACTGTGATACCGAGCTATTCATGGCAACAAGATAAACATCAAATCATCACTGTCAAAAGCTCCCAGTGCAACATGTAACCAAGCTATCCATGACATCATGATAACCATCTCCTAAATGAAGATTATCCATACATATAAAATCATGGGCTCAAAACCATGAGCTCCAAAACCATGGACCAATTCAACTAGCACAAAACCATGTGTTAAAGACCACTAAAGGTTAATCCACTAACTCTAACCCAAGAACTAGTTTAACCCAACTTCCCTCCCCTTACCACCTAGAAGAACTCCTCTCTTACTAGGCCTTTCCTTTCAGGGATTGAGCAAGCCATACTAGGTCTTACAACCATCAAACCAAATACATTGTAACATACTTCTTTTACAAATCTGAAATAACACAATCATAAAATCTCCCACTACAACCAAAAAACCTTCAAACTTTTAAGAGAAATGTGCCTCAAACTCTACCCAACTGTTAGCTTTGATACAAAATGTTGAAAAAAAAGGTGAAATTCTATAGCTTAATACTTTGTAAAACTATGGGATTATAGATCTAATTAAGTATTCTTTGTTACAATTTCTTTGTATGTGATTATCTGTCTAGATTCATTTTACCAATTATAGAAGTAGATAGAAGATTGTAGAAGAATAAGACCAGAAGATAGAAGTGACACAACATATACCGTGGAGAAACCCTTTCAGGAAAAAACTCCACCACTAGAATCAATAGTGCTTGTATTATTTAACCTTAGAACAAGATTACAATAATTCTTTATCAATCCTTGTTTGAGATCTTCTCTTTCCTTCAACAATTATTCTTCACAACTTGAAATAAACTCTCATGTGTCCAAGCATGAATCCACACATCCTCTTACATGCTTCACAAAAGTACTCTCTTCAAACTCTCTTAGAACTCTCTTCAACTTACTGTAGTAAATAGACAATTGTGAATATTGTAAACTCCAAAGAGTTGATAAGTACAAGAGGATAGATCTCCTCACAAATATTTACGCCATTCTTGTGCAAGTAGAGTTCTTCCATAAAAAATAATGTCAAACCAAGTCCTTCATCAATTTGGTTGTCCCAAACTGAAGTCTTAACCCAACTTTGATTACGAAGATATCTTCCAAGCTTCTCCTTAAAGTCAGTTCCCAAGAATGGTCCTCACTTAACTGAGCCTTATAAATATCTTCTCATGAAAAGGTGTTAACTCCAATATCTCAACTTGGGTTCCCAAGGTGGATCCAAGTCAATCTTTGTTAACTAAAAAATATCTCTCCATCAATTCATGCAAACATGATGCATGATTGATCATCCCCACTTAACTCAATGTAGCCACCTGTTATCTGTCATGCAACTCAAGTCATTATTCATGCATTCCAAGTCAACTGAATTCAACTAGAATTCAATTGAAACTAACTACATGCAACTAAAGATAACTGAACCATAATTGATCTAAACTAAACTAAACTCCACTCATGTAAATATCAATTCCTAACTTCTATTATCTTTACATGCATTACTGAAGTGTTATCTTTCTCCAAACACTTAAATGAAAACAAGTTGGGTTCCACCTTCCATGTGGGCACCCCATGTGCTCCTATTTTGTAGGAGCTCTTCTTGGGTGTCCCCACATGTTCCTTTCATTTAGGAATAATTACAAATGTCAATTTACATGTTCATTTCATTCAAATTTAATTTCTTTCTAATCCTAGTGTAGGGGAACACTTTCCAAGGACTTAGGAGATACATGAAATATGTTTAGGATTGCAATTAAATGGCATCCTATTCCCAGCATCCATCACAATGAGACCACATTTCTTGGAGGCATTTTTCTAAATAGCTCACCACCTTCTTTCATAAAATCCTTTGGTAGACATGTATGAAAAAGGCTAAGGTAGACATATATGAAAAATATTGTATCATAAACATGTTTGATAAGATGCTTTGGTAGACATGTACAAAAAATGTGGTTGCATAGAAAAAGGTAGTGAGCTATTTGAAAGAATGTGTCAAATAAATGTGGTCTCACATGGTGATGTCCATCACCACAAGACCACATTTATTGGAGGCATATTTCCAAACAACTTGTTTCCTTCTTTAATAAAATGCTTTGGTGTGTTCTATAAAATACAATGTAATCAGTGATATCAATATGTTTCATAAAATGCATTACTCACTTTTGTTCTATGTGTGTTTATGAACATGTAGCATTAAATTTCATTCCGAGGAAATGACCAAAGCCTCTAAAACTGGAAGAACATGTAGTTAAAAATGAAAGGAGAAGAGAATAAAAAATATGAGCTCATGAAGCAAAGGAATTGCAGCCCAAACAACCAGAAATTCTCGTGCAATCTAAGAGAGATGTCCAATTGGCAACACAAAGGGCATGAATGAACAATTTTTTTGGAAGGACACAAATGGATACCAAAGTTGGGGGCACATCATCAACCATAGGTGAATTTCAATGGACATCTTTATTTGAAGACAAATTAGAAACATGTGGTTTTCCAAGTACATTAGAAATCACATCTCCAATTGAAGACACACCATCAACAAGATTGTTTTTTGAAAGTACATCATTAAACACATCTCTATTTGAAGGAACTCCACAAATGACATCTCAAGTTGGAGGTACAACATCGTTTACATATAAATCTCAAGGTATGCCATCAATTGCACCTCTAATTGAAGGTATGCGATCTATCTCTGACATTGTTGGCATTCCTAATGTTGACACAAATTTACATTTGAGAACTCCTCCTAGAGTTTTGCATAGAAAACCTAAATTTTTTATTGATATTGATTCCAATGTTTTGAAATAGATGCCTAATAATATTCCAAAACATTCATGTCAAATATATGCATAGAGGATATGGAGTTTATTTTTTGAGAAGCTAAGTGAGGGTGGAAGATGTCAACTATTTGTTGAAATGATGAGGCAAATCAAATTTATGCCTACCATGAAGGCTCTTGGGCTAAGAGTTTCAAATTAATCAAGTGAAAATTCCATTGTAAAGAACTTGATGAGTGCATACAGGAGCATGGGTTCTACCTCATGCATGAAGTATAGTTGTGCCACATGATGTGTGATGACAACAACACTATTAAGCAGTCAAACAAGGAACAAGGTGAACCTTACAAACACAAGTAAGTCTTTGAAAATAAGTAGATCATCTCTAATGAGAGCCAAAGGAAGGCATGAAATTGTGGAGGATCCAAATAGAAATGAGTTATGGGAATTCTCGAGTAGAGTGCCACATAAAAATAAAAGAGTTTATCAAGCCTTGAGATTTATAATAGTAGATTATTGGAAGGATAACAAAAGGACCTCTCCAATTCAAAGAGATGTTGTAAGAAGGAGAATTAGTAGTCAAATCAGTGAGCCACATCCAAAGCATTATTTGGATACCAGTCAAACCCAATTTTTGCTAATTTTGTATGGAAGTTTCCTAAAATTAAAATATGTCAAAGGTATTTTGAAATGCTAAAGCATTTTTATGTCAAAAAAAATCACACATGCACTACTTGTTGTTGTAGAGTACATATTGATTTTTCTAACCATTATGATTTTTATTGACGTACATGTGTAGATGTGCATACTAACAATGTTTTGCAGGAATGTAACATAAGACATCCACCTAAATCCTCAAGGGAATTTTATTATCTTCCATTTTATGTGAAAGAGTGGATGGTCAAATTTTATACAAGAATTCATGTTTGGATGGCACATGTGATCATTGTGGTGGCATGCAACATTTTCCAATTTTCCAACACATGGCTAGTACACACACAATTGGAGATGAAATTATGGAATTTGGAAAATGCAAGATAGTGGCCTATAGTCTAAAAGTTGGGAAAGAAGCAAAGAAGTGTGAATTGGTTAGTGATAAGATTCCAATGTATTAGGTTAAGGGATTTTTTTGTGATTAGGTGGTCTATGAGTATGCAAGGCATACACATAGAGCTTGATGGTTGGACTCACAGTTCAAGTTATGCAAGGATACATTTCCACTTCATAGCATCGTTTTAGTTGCAAACTTTATGGAGAACTACATACTACAACCACAGAACGAGGTGCAATCATAGTACTACAACTCCACATAGGTTGCTATATTTGTGCATGTAGCATTCATTCATGCAAATGATAGTACAAAGGATAACATGAAAGTATTGAGGGAGTATCACTTTTATGTTAGTGATGATCACACACATTCTACAGAGTTTGTGAAAGGTTGCTTTCAAATTTCCTATGCTAATCTAGATAGTAGGGGCATATCATTTAGTCAACATATCATATGGTCAGATAATTGTACATCACAATTCAAGAACTCCATAATGTTTTACTAGTTGAGAAGGATGCATAGGATCAGTGGTGTTCCCCATATGTGGAACTTCTTAGAGGTTGGGCATGGAAAGGGGGAGCATGAGGGAGCAGGTGTATGAATCAAAAGAGCCTTAGCATGAGAAGAGTTAAAGTACAAAGATAGTCTAAATTTGATAGATGCAAGATCGATTATTGAGTGGTGCAATCATGCAATGGGTCTAGGTAGTGAAGGTAATTCTTTAGTTCATATATTTTTTCATTTAGTAGATGATACTGACATTGAAAAATATGAGGATTATTGTACACTAATAGGATTGAGTGAGCTACACTCTTTTAGAATCTCCAATGTAGGTAAATGGACTATCCATACGTGAAAGATGGAATGCTTTTGTTCTGCATCCACACTTCAAGCATGGAATGATTGTGAGTCAATAGAGTGGGTTGATGAATGGTTTGAAAGAAGTCTAACCCCACTTGACACTTATTAGCTCCTGGTGGCTCTACAAATCATGAAGATGCAATCATCCATTGACTTTGATCATGTATCAAACCTAATAGAACCAGGTAATATATCTTACTTTTAGGTTTTATTTTGATGTTCATTAAATACATCTAACAAGATGAACATATCAATGCAGGGCATGCTTATGCAGTGATTGTAGATGAAGAAAATGAAGAGGGTATAGATTATTACCCATGTCATTGTATCAAGGCTAAAATGAAAATGGATGCCCTAGTTATAGATGGAGAAAACATAGAATATCCTACAGGCTCATTGGTTGTTATTGGAACATGGATTAGAAGGTACCTAGTTAAGAATGTTGCAAGTTCGTTGTTTGAGGACTTTGACACACATTGGAAGATTCTTCACTACTCGAACCTTGTCGTGACAACCAATATTCATTTGATCAAATATAAGGGAAGACTTGTGAACAATAACTTGTAGAAAGTGTGTGAGTCTAACCACGAGGTAATACTTGACACAATAAAGAGTAGAGTAGACCTGGATAGTTCCCTAGATTGATTTGTAAGTATGGAAATTGATTTTGTAAAGTCATGCTATTGATCACTGCTTTCTTTCAAGCTTTTAAGTTTGATTGTAGAATGGTGTTCAAAATTGTACTATTGTTAATTTGTAAAATGATAATTATATGTTTCTCTCTATTGACTACCTTTAAGTTGGTATTCTCGATTGGTTTTTGATATCATATGCATTTATGACTATCATTGATGCATTTGTGACTATAAGTTATACTTAATATTTTCAACTTAAGAACAACATTGGTTGCTAGTGCAAGTGTTCATTGGTATGAGAAACATCAATTTTTGGTGCATTTTCTATTTTACAATCTTATCTTTCTTTTCCATTTCATAGATATCTCATATTATTATATGCTACATGTTTTATGTTAATTATGCTTATATATATTTGAAATTTATATGTAGGATCATCGAGAGATGAGAAAGTAGCGAAAGATGGGCCACGTCACCATTGTAGGACCTTCAATCAATCTACTTATAACATGCATGAAGGTGATAATAGATCTGGTCAAAAGGTGTACGTTTGACATTATTCAGTTATTTGTATTTTAATGATTTTTATGTGATTCCATGTTTGAAATTGTTAGGCTTATGTAGGTCTTTTTTGGACCAAATTCTAGTGAGAGTACACAACCACGGAGAGGCTACTACCCATGTGTTTCCAAGGGAGCAAGGGATGTACATGTTTTGAAGCATTTTGGAATGCAAATAACTAGGCCACCTGAGGTGGATTAGAGAAAAGAAACTAGGCAACAACTCCTTTTGTTTCCTCTTGTACAATATATTTCATGATTTGGGTTGCAAATAGGAGGATTATTTCCCTACATGTATTGCTACAAGTATTGATAAATGGGAGGATTTTCAAGATGTTCTTCCATCATTATTGTAATATTTCTTATTGACTTGGTATATTTTTTGATATACAAAAATTATGATAAATTTATACATGCAAATGTGTATATTCCTTAATATATGCCTCAATTAAATGTGTATATTACATTTAAAGCTAGTTGTAATGGTTTATGGTTTACATTTAAAGTTTTCTTGAGGGAAAAGCATGTGGATTTATGACAAAACCTAAAGTTCAATGTCTTCTATTATACAAAGGCATATTTTCTTGCTCTTCTATAAACCATATAACTCCTTCCATCATCATTATTTTACATTAAAACATGATCAAACCTTCCTCATTTACATAATTTAAGTCACCCTTCAAGGGCTTAATTGAAAAAATGCACAAGAAATCCTAGTACACCTTGCCACCATTGACAACCTAGCCTAGTGGGCATCCAAGGAAGGAAAAACACACCAACAAGGGAAGAACAACATGAAAAATGGGGGCAACAATGTTCCAATATCCTCCAACACCTTTGAAAACACCCAAAAATTCTTCAACCAACCAATCTCTCCAAACAATCACTTGGAATTTGGTGCTCTTCTCAACTTTGGCAACATAGTCACATGGCCAATAGCACAAACAAAGGATGGAATAGCATGAGCACATACCTTGGCTTGCCTTGGGTTAAATTAAAAACATATCATGATGATTCTCAACCCTTTTTGGACTCAAACTTCTATGATACTACATTCCTAGGCACAAATCAACATTATGGTTTATTGACACAATGCATAAATGATGCACTATTACTGATCCAAACTCAAAAATCAAAGATGAAACTTAATCCTTTTTCACTCGTGCATGTGAATATCATGAAAATAAGCCCCATGAAATAATTAAAACACCTTTTTAATTCTTTTGTTGTAAAATAAAAGACCTTTGACTTAAATACTTTATGGTTGTTCTCTGAGTATTTCCTTTTCCTCTGTGTATAATTTGATGATCCTTTGCATACTTTATGGTGGTTGTCTATTTATTGTCATTAAAAATGAAGTTGAAAAAACAAAACTTAAGTGATGGAAAAGTTAACTTATAGTGGTTGTCTATTTATTTCCTTTTATTTTTCTCCACAAAAATTTGTTTCTTAAAGTGAAGTTGAAACAAGGAAGTTAACTGATGGAAAAGTGATAGTCATTAAAAGTGTGTGTTTTTGCAATTAGAGTCAAAAGGTTAATGGAAAGGACTTCAAAGTGAATGTTTCAAAGAAAATTCATTTGAAGCAAGGAGATTTTCAAAATTTTCAAGGATTTCCATGTGTGGCAATAAATATTTTTTTAGTAACTTTTAGCTTATTTAGGTGAGGAAATGGTTTTCGCTTCAAGCTATGTTCAACCGGCAAAATCCCTTAAGAGTCAAAAGTGCAAAATGATGAAAATATTCGACGGGTTGTTACTCGGACACTATGATGCTTAAATTTTTTTTTTGAGCCTATGGGATCGTGTTGAGCCCCTCTACAATAACCTCTCTTAGTTTTTGCTAATACAGAGGCATTTTCTTGTGGTGGTGACTTTTCACTTGGGGAAAAATTTGTCAAATGCAAGTAGTGTAAAGTTGCAAAGTGGTGCAATTTTTGTTTTGCAACTCGTGTGACCAAAAAAACTATTCCAACATGTATGGGTGGGTACATTTACACTAGGAATGGTCCTCTTTCCACCCAAACACATTGAATCACTCCAACCTATGTTCAACCAACATAATCCCTGAAGAGTCCAAAGTGCAAAATGGCTGCAATCTTTGACGGGTTGTTACTCAAACACTATGATACTTAGAAAATTATTATCTAAGCCTATGGAATTACATTGGGACCCTCTACAATAACCTCTCTCAATTTTTGCTAACTCAGGGGAATTTTTCCGTGGTAGCCATTTTTCACTTGTGGAAAAAGTTGTTAAATACAAGTAGTGTAAAGTTGCAAAGTGGTGCAATTTTCATTTTACAACTCGTGTGACCAAAAAAAAAAATCCAATGCATTTGGGTGGGTATGTTTACACTATACAAGGTACACTTTCACACCCAAACACGTCGAATCGCTCTGAGCTACATTCAACTGGCATAATCTTTTAAGAGTCCAAAGGGCAAAATGGTTGCAATCTTTGATAGGCTATTACTTAGACACTGTCATGCTTAGAAACTTCTCATCTAAGCCTATGGTATCATATTGGTCCCCTCTACAATAATATCTCTCAATTTTTTCTAACATGAAGACATTTCCTCATGGTGGCGACTTTTCAGTTGAGGAAAAAGTTGTCAAATGCAAGTAGTGTAAAATTGCAAAGTAGTACAACTTTTGTTTTGCAACTTGTGTGACCAAATGAACTGTTCCAAAATGTATGGGTGAGTAGATTTACACTATAAATGGTCATCTTTCACACCAAAACATGTTAAATCACTTTGATCTACGTTCAACTGACATAATCCCTTATGAGTCTAAAGTGCAAAATGACTAATATTTTTGAGAGATTATTACTCAAACACCATAATACTTAGAAAGTTATAATCTTAGCCTATGGGATTGTGTTGGGCCCTGCTACAATAACCTCTCTTAGTTTTTGCTAACTCGGAGGCGTTTTCTTGTGGTGATAACTTTTCACTTGGAGAAAAAGTTGTCAAATGCAAGTGTAAAGTTGCAAAGTGGTGCAAATTTTGTTGTACAACCCGTGTGACCAAATAAACTATTCCAACGCATTTGGGTGGGTAATTTTACGCTAGAAATAGTCTTATTTCACACCCAAATACATTGAATCACTTTGAGCTATGTTCAACCAGCATAATCCCTTAAGAGTCCAATGTGCAAAATGACTGTAATCTTCGACAAACTATTACTCAGACACCATAACACTTAGAAACTTATTGTCTAATCCTATGGGATTGCGTTGGGCCCCTCTATAATAATTTCTCTCAATTTTTTCTAACTTAGAGGTGTTTTCCCATGGTGGTGACTTTTCACTTGGGGAAAAAATTGTCAAATGTAGGTACTGTAAAATTGCAAAGTGGCGCAACTTTCGTCATGTAAATTGTGTGAGAAAATGAACTATTTTAAACCATCCAGGTGGGTATGTTTACCCTAGACATGGTCATTTTTCACACCCAAACACACTGAATTGCTTCGAGCTACATTCAACCATCATAATCCCTTAAGAGTCCAAAGTGCAAAATGGCTGCAATCTTGGACGGGTTGTTACTCAGACATTGTGACACTTAGAAACTTCATGTCTAAGCTTATAGGGTTGCATTAGGCACCTCTACAATAAGCTCTCTTAGTTTTCACTATCTTGGAGGCATTTTCTTGTGGTGGCAATTTTTCACTTTGGAATTTTTTTTTCAAATGCAAGTAGAGTAAAGTTACAAAGTGGTGCAAATTTTGTTCTACAACTCGTGTGACCAAATAAACTATTTCAACGCATCAGGGTGGGAATTTTTACACTAGGAATTGTCCTCTTTCACACCAAAACATGTCGAATTGCTACAAGCTACATTCAACTGACATAATCCATTGAGTTCAAATTGCAAAATGGCTGCAATCTTTGATGGGTTGTTACTCAATCACCGTGATTCTTTGAAACTTATCATCTAAGCTTATTGGATTGCATTGGACCCCTCTACAATAACCTCTCCTGGTTTTTGCTAAATCAGAGGCATTTTCCCATGGTGGTGACTTTTCACTTAAGGAAAAAGTTGCAAAGTGGTGCAACTTTCATTTTGCAACTCGTGTGACTAAAAAAACTATTCCAACACATTCATATGGGTATGTTAATAGTAGAAATGGTCCTCTTTTGCACCAAAATAATCTGACTCGCTTTGATCTACGTTCAATTGACAGAATCCTTTATGAGTCCAAAGTGCAAAATAGATGCAATTTTTGACGGGTTGTTACTCGGACACCCTAAGGCTTAGAAATTTATTTTTTGAGCTTATGGGATCATGTTGGGTCCCTCTACAATAACCTATCTCAATTTTCACTAACTTGAAGGATTTTTTCTGTGGTGGTGACTTCTCACTTGTAGAAAAAGTTGTCAAATGCAAGTAGTATAAAGTTGCAAGGTGGTGCAAATTTCATTCTACAACTCGTGTGACCAAATGAATAGTTCCAAAACATCATAGTGGGTATGTTTATGCTAGGAATAGTCCTCTTTCACACCCAAATATTCCAAATCGCTCTGAGCTACGTTTAATTGACATAATCCCTTAAGAGTCCAAAGTACAAAATGATTGCAATCTTCAACGGGTTGTTACTCAGACATCGTGATGCTTAGAAAATTCTCATATAATCCTATGGAATTGTATTAGGCCCCTCTACAATAATCTCTCTCAATTTTTGCTAACTCGGATTCTCGTGGTGGAGACTTTTCACTTGGGGAAAAAGTTTTCAAATACAAGAAGTGTAAAGTTGTAGAGTGGTGCAACTTGCATTCTGCAATTCATGTGACCAAAAAAACTATTACAACACATCTAAGTGGGTATTTTTATACTAGGAATGGTCTTCTTTTGCACTAAAACATTTTGAATCGCTCTGAGCTACGTTCAACTAGTAGAATCCCTTATGAGTCCAAAGTACAAAATGTCTACAATCTTCGACGGGTTGTTACTCAGACATCGTGACACATAGAAACTTCTTATCTAATTCTATGGGATTGTGTTGGGCCTCTATCTACAATAACCACTCTCAATTTTTTCTCACTCAGAGGCATTTTCCTATGGTGGTGACTTTTCACTTAGGGAAAAAGTTTTCAAATGCAAGTAGTGTAAAGTTGCAAAGTGGTGCAACTTTCATTTTGAAACTCGTGTGACCAAATGAATTATTCCAACATGTCTGAGTGGGTGTTTTTACATTATACATGGTCTTCTTTTGTACCCAAACATGTCAAATTGCTATGAGTTATGTTCAACTAACATAATCTCTTAAGAGTCCAAAGTGCAAAATGGCTGCAATATTTGGCGGGTTCTTACTCAGACACCGTGATGCTTAGAAACTTCTCATCTAATCCTATGGGATTGTGTTGGAACCATCTATAATAACCTCTCTCTATTTTTACTAACTCGGATGTGTTTTCTCGTGGTGGCAACTTTTCACTTGGGGAAAGTTGTCAAATGCTAATGTAAAGTTGCAAAGTGGTGCAACTTTCGTTATGTAACTCATGTGACCAAACAAACTGTTCCAACGCATCTAGGTGGGTAATTTTATGCTAAACATGGTACTATTTCACACCCAAACATGCCAAATCACTTTGTGCTACATTCAATTGACATAATCCCTCAAGAGTCCAAAGTGAAAAATGGTCGCAATCTTCGACAGGTTGTTACTTAGGTAGTGTGACACTTAAAAACTTATCGTCTTAGCCTATGTGATTGAATTGGGCCCCTCCACAATAACCTCTCTCAATTTTTTCTATTTCAGAGGCATTTTCTTGTGGTGGCAACTTTTCACTTGGGTAAAAATTTGTCAAGTCCAAGAGTGTAAAGTTACAAAGTGGTGCAACTTTTTTTTTGCAACTCGTGTAACCAAATGAATTAATCCAACACATTTGGGTGGCTACATTTATGCTAGGAATGGTCCTCTTTTGCACCAAAGCATTCCAAATTTCTTTGAGCTACATTTAATTGGTAAAATTCCTTATGAGTCCAAAGTGCAAAATGGTTGCAATATTTGACGGGCTATTACTCAAACACCGTGATACTTCAAAACTTCTCGCTTGAGCCTATGGGATAGCGTTGGCCCATCTACAATAAAATCTCTATTTTTTTCTATGTTGGAGTTGTTTTCTCATGGTGGTGACTAGTCACTTGGAGAAAAAGTTGTCAAATGCAAGTAGTGTAAAGTTGCAAAGTGGTGCAACTTTCATTCTACAACTCGTGTGACCAAACAAGTTTTTCCAACATGTCTGGGTGGATAAATTTACACTAGGCATGGTCCTATTTCACACCCAAACACATTGAATCACTTTGAGCTATGTTTAACTAGTAGAATCTCTTAAGAGTCCAAAGTGGAAAATGGCTTCAATCTTCAACAAGCTGTTACTAGGATACCATGATTCTTAGAACTTCTTGTATGAGCTTATTAGATCATGTTGAACCCCTCTATAATAACCTCTCTTTTTTTTTCTATCTCAAAGGAATTTTTCCGTGGTGGCGAATTTTCACTTGGGGAAAAAGATGTTAAATGCAAGCAGTGTAAAGTTGGAAACCGGTGCAACTTTCATTATGCAACTTGTTTAACCAAACGAATTGTTCAAGCACATTAAGATGGATACATTTATGCTAGAAATGATCCTCCTTTGCATCCAAACACACTGAATCACTCTAAGCTATGTTCAACTAGTTGAATCCCTAGAGTTTGAACTGTAGTTGTTGTCACTGAATTGTGCACCCTTGCTAAGATGTGAAACTCTTCCTGCTAGCGAAACATTTCATCTAGATATTCAATATCCATGACGTATGGTTTTTCATGCTCTAGATTTATAAAACATGATGTGGTGGTAGTTATAGGACCATGTTTCCGAATGATTATCATGTTATTTCACACATAGAAAATGGAAGGAGGTTTTTTAACTTATTTAAATGGTGAATATGGGAGAAATGTGATAACTACACTTGGGTGATGCATCTGTAAATCAAGCTTATATTGTTGTTCATACATATCTTATATCTTCAGAATATCATTGAAACTGACCTGTGCATTGATTTGATTTAATGAGATGTCAAGTGTTGTGATGTTAGTAGATGAAAATACATTTTGTTGGTTGGATCAACAACTATCAGATGTTTTGATGCACATTCATACAAGTTCATAAAGGTATATATATATATATATATATGCTCATGAGGTTTGAAATGTCCACTTGTTCTATAGATGCAAATGCAATGATTGCTAAGGTTTAGAATTAGAACCATTAGTTGTTGGATGCCAACGATAACCATCAATTAAAAGCAATACATTTTTCTATTATATTTTTTTATGGGAAGGAGCTCTTATAGTTCATTTGAAACGTTTTGGTGTTAAAATCCTTGCCACTAGACAACAATAGAACTCAAGAAGCATGAAGCATACATGCAAATACATGAAGTATACACATGAATCATGAAGAATACACATGAACACATGAATTATACATTGGAAGAATGAAGCATACAAATGAATGCACACAATAAATGTGAAGCATACATGTGAATAAGTGAAGCATACATGTGAATAAGTGAAGCACAAGTAATTGAAGCATTGCAAATGATATAAACCACCAAGAATGGAGCTTATTGAGCAATCAATAGTAATTATTTAAGAATTAGATGTAAACTAAAATCATACCTACAACATTCAAGCATATAATTTACACAATAAACATGATAACATCATTCAAGAATGACAATAGATAAATAATATTTTCTTTAATAAAAAATTTGTAAGGCTATACAATGATATATATTGATAAAAGCATATACAATATATCTAAAAACCCCATACAAGCTTACTACAAAATAGCAATATGGACATAAAATGTCAAATATATATCAATAATACAAAAAATATGCTCCAAAATGCCACATAGGCATACAACAAACAACCCAAATACATAGTCATTTCCCTCTAGGGGAAGGAAAAATGTCTTGTGTTGCCTTCAAAATTTGACTGGATGGAGTGCTTATTGGTTCTCTAGTCTTTCAAACATGCTCACTAGACCTCCTCTCTAGACTCTTGTAGAGTTGCACTTGATACAATAAAAAGTATAGATGTTAATACATAGAAATTGAATTATGGAATGACATAATAAAATATAGTCACTTACCACATACAAATAGTCATCATGCACATTTACAAAATTACCATGTCCACGATCTGGAGTGAAACCCACCTATAGCAACCATCAAGATAGAAATTAAACTACATGTACAAGTATCATGAAAATTTTCAATAATATACCATAAAAGAGAAAATATAATGTCAAATCGACTAATCTGTTGCATACCTCTCTCAAAGGATCATAACTAGCTATTGTTGCATCAACTCCATGGTCCATCATGCCACTAACATCACCAGGGTGGTCTAAATCCAACAACTAAAAGTGAAACAACATTTCTAATAGTCATATAAAGAAGTTCACGTAGTCCCTTTATAACTATCATAAATGAGTAACAAATGAAAATGAAAAGAGAAAAAATATGACTATCATAAATGAGTAGGAACTGAAAATGTAAAAGTGCATCAACTTCATAAATAAAAATGCAAAAAATTCATGCATCATGAGTGCTGCCACTTTTGAAGGAAGCTAGTGAAGAGGCTTGTTTTTATGTGTTTTATCTTATTCCTAAGTTGCAGGGGTTGGAGATAAAGTTTGCACATGCAATAGTTCACCGGTAGTCTAATATTGTGGATGTATCAAACAAAAAAGTTGACAAAAGGTATGGAAAGAGTCATGAATAATGTAAAAGTATGATTGAACTCACCCAAACAATGATGTAGGATTGTGGAGAAAGGTCCCTTATACTTGTGGTTCAAAGGTCTTGCTCATATTTGTTAGTTTGATGTATTTTTTTGCGATTGTTCCAAGAGGGAAGATTATGCAATTTAAGGTTAAATGTTGCAAGCCATGAATGGTCACGTAGTTGGAAATTACTTAGGAGTGTTCCATGATCATTTGTATCTCAAATCATGCTTACCTTGAGGTTTCTATTTTTTCTTTCTTGTCAAAGTGTTGGTCATTACTTTTGGTAAAGTATAAGTCATTGTTAAGGCATTGTCAATGTGACAAATTGCATGAAGTCAATTAGTGTGTCAAAAGTGATTGAAATCTTGTTGTCCCATCATTTTATGTTGTTCCACCCTTTCAAATTGTGATTTCAATCACTGGTGATCCAATAGCTTAAATGGTCATTAGGGATAAAGGATGTGAAGAGGACTTAAGCCTTGGTTTCAATGAAAACCTTAAAGGGGGTGAATTAAGATGGTCAAGTTTTGTTGAATCTAGTCCTTCCTTTGTATCAATTAGTAAGGAATAAAGGAACATACTGTGAATCAAGGGAAGATAATGGGACAAGACCAAGAGGGGATAATGGACCATACAATGAAATAAGAGAGGGTAATGGGATGGGAATAGAAGGGGTTAATGGAACATAGGATGGAATATAATAGATTAATGGGATGGGCTAGGATGGGATAACAAAATATAGCATGAGCTATTAATTAGAGATTAATGGGATGGGATTAGGAGGGAATAAAGGAACATAGGGTGAATTAGGGAAAGATAATGGGGCAAGACCAAGAGGGGATAATGGAACATATGGTGAAATAAGAGAGGGTAATGGGATGGGAATATAATAGGTTAATGGAAGATATACGATGGACTAGTATAGATTAATGGGATGGGCTAGGATGGGATAAAAAAATATAGGGTGAACAATTAGAGGTTAATAGGATGGGATTAGTAGGAAATAATGGAACATAAGGTGAATTAGGAGGTGTCTAGGGTCTAACTATAGTACATGAAGTGGGAACTTGTCTTGTGTGTAGTAATAATATAGAAGAGTTATAGGATGAAACATGGATAAAGATGGTATAACATAGAATGGGTAAAGCAACATAGGGTGGAAAATAGGGGATGATGGAACATAAGGTGAAATAATAAAGGGTACAATAAGATGGGAGTAGAAAGGCATAATGAAACATAGGATGGACTAGTAGATATTAGTGGGATGGGCTAGGAGGGGATCATGGAAAATAGGGTGAACTATTAAATGTTAATGGGATGGGATAGGGAGGAATAAAGGAACAAAAAGTGAATTAGGAGAAGATAATGTGACACGATCAAGAAGGGATAATGGAACATAGAATGGACTAGTAGAGATTAATTGGATGAGCTAGGATGGGATAATAAAACATTTTTAAGGTGAACTATACTAAAGGTTAATGGGAAGTAATTAGGAGGGAATATTAGACCATAAAGTGAATTAGGCAGTGTCTAAGATTTGAATATAGGACATGAAGTGGAAACTAGAGGTGTGTAGTATTAATGTATAAGATATTTTCTCAATAATGAGTAGAAGGAAAGGTTTCTTGTAACGATATGTGTATACGATGAAATATGGAGGATGGTGGTATAATATATAAGGTGTTAAAGATTGGGATATGTGATATAAAATGGTTAAAATATGCGTGATGAAAGGAATGGAAGAATGAGATGGATGTTGAATGGTAAATATAATTAGAATCTTAAAAGACCAACTAATTTTTGTGTTTCTCATCAATTTTTAGATTTGTATAAGCAAAATTATGAAAACTAGCTAACATTGTTTTACAACACCATTAATGAATAAAGGTTACTTGAGTGAAAGTTGTTTGAGGACATGAATTGTGAGGTGTAGAGGTCGAAGTTCCACTAGGAAACTATTTGAAATCCAAAGCATGTTATGAGACAAGCATTCAAATATAACATTCAACTGTTCAAATGCAATAATAATATCTTTAATACTAGTTGCATACCTGTGGACTCAACGTCGAGAATGAATAAGGTTATATAGGAACAGAGCATGTCTCATGAACACTCTAAGCCTAAAATTTCATCATATTGATTCTACTAATTTAGTTATTCTTAAATTTTAAAATATAATTTAATAAAAAAAACTAAATGAACTTGTTGAATTTTACCTAAGTATCAATGTGGTATGTATTATTTAGCAATTCATCTATCATAGCCATCACCTTTGCAATTGATGTAGGTTGTGTAGCTACATCCAAAGCACTCTGATAATTGTACGTGCAAACAGCATTGCAAGCACCACAATAGTGGGGTGGAGCTCAAGGCCTACACGTCTCCTCCACATTAGGCTCTATTAGAGGCCTTACACACTATATAATGGTCTAGATGAGTGATCTAGTCGACTCTAGTGTGTCCACCCTTACACTATCCTTAACAATGGAAGGAATGATGACATGCTCCACCATGGGTTTGGTCAAGGGTCTCAGTGCTAACTGTGGATTATGTCATGCACCAGGTCTATCATGTGTGGAGCCTCCACCTCTACCTTGAAAGTCTAAGATGTCAAAATAATTTGGCATCTTATTGAGAAAAAAATCACAATAGAGTTTCCTCAAAAAGTATTGTGGTACCTCATGGTTATTGCATGGAGGTTGGTCAAATACCATCCACTGCTCCCAAAATTTATTTTTAATTAATTCATGGTGGCACCAATGGATGGGGAACCTCCTGCATGCATGAGACATTTTTCTGGTCTATAAATAGGGCACACAAGTCGACTTTGCTATTTTTTTGTTTTTTCACATTTTCATATGACAAACCACTAGCATAAAATTTTCTCAACTCATGCCTCTCATTTTCAACCAAAAATATATTTTCTCGCTCATTTCTCCTATATGAGATACAATTGACTTCAACGATTCAGTAATCCCTCTCCTATAAGGGTGGGTTTCAGCATGCTTGGTTAATCTTTCAATTAATTGTTCTATTTCTCTTTTATTGTTTTCAATTTGATTTAGAATATTTTCTTCTATTCCTTGAGGATTCCTATGAACTGATGGAGGGGTTTTATATTGTTCTTGTATAGGAGGCTCTTTGCAAGGGCGTGATTGTGAATTCTCAATGTTTGGAGGTGGAGATTCATTCCCTGAGAATTAGAACAAAGTTTTATTAAAAAACCTATTTTAATCTACATTCTAAATCAAATTCAAAATAAAAATAATAAAAATGCATACCTCTTCACAATCTTTGACCTCTTTCATTTGTTGGTGAAATCCTTGTGAAGAATTGCAAGCTAAGAGTGCAAAAAATGGAAGAGATTTGGTGAGCATGAGTTGCAGAGTTGAAAACCTCCAAGCCAAGCCATAGGTGAATAGAAACTAAGGTTAGAAATGTGTTTTTTGGTTTTAATAGATCTTTTCTATTTGGCGCACACCAAATGCTCTATTTTGGCATTTTTTGCATTTTTTTTCAATTTGACATCAAAATTTAGTCATAGATCCATGCACTTACCCAACTCCTGATTGTCTTTTGGTATAATTTCATAATTTCTAATAACAATTGTTGAAAAGAAATACCTTTCTTAGCAGCACTTTTCTCCATTACTATTTTGACCTCATCCGAAGAATCCATGTTTCTCAAGTTTTTAAGCAAGGATTGACTTTGATGTTGAGTTCTACTTGCAATATTCCTATTGGCCACAATCATTGATTTAATGGTGTCAAATGGATCATACTACCAATGACAAAAAACATCAAAATTAAATATTTTTAAAAGATCATGTACCACACTAAATGCTTTTCTCTCAAATGTGAACCCTCAACATGAAAAGGTAAAGAAGGAAATAAGGTCCTCTTTTACTGACTAACAAAATGTAGTTCATCAATACTCTATGCCTACCTTACATATTTCAATGCAAAAACCCTTTCTGTCACATGTATTGGAAGTTTGTATGGTTATACTCCTGATCCATAAAATCTTAGCACAATATATTCTTCCACTAAGTACCAATCAGCCAATTGCATTTCTTTTCCTAGTTGAATGCAATTTCTACATGACATAGGCAATCTAGGCATTGGAGTATTTGTAATTGTTTAATGCAATAGAGCCAAAAATTAGTCTAAAAAATGATTGTAGTTCCTTCGAGAATCATGCATCCTTATCTCAGTGGTCCAATCGTATATTCGAGCCATTTTATTTTCCTAAGCATTGCTATAGGGTTGAATTTGAAGCTTGTTGGTCTGAAAGATTCTACTAAATTTGAATAGAAAAAATAACACAAGTAGGTTGTGAACCTAAATGTCTTGGCAGAACCTGCTTTAATCATTAAAAATTGTTTATGCATGGATTCTACAATGTACTCAATAAAGTTATATTTGACATGTGGAACACCATAATGGATATTATATACCATTTCAAGGAGGCTTGCATCCACTTCCTAATTGCAATCCAATCTGAGGAAAAATGTTAGCATGGAAATAGTATCCTAAACCCATAGTCTAAAAATATCAAGATCATAAGGAGGCTTATCATTACCTTTTAATTTGTTTCTAACTTGTATGATATCCTGAACTATTTTATTTATGAAATAATTTTTCTCCCTTTCATCCACTGCTTCATAATCACTAGCAAGCTTTTCTAGGTCAATGTGGATGTTTCCAAATTATTTGGTTGTAAACCCCAACACTTTTCTAAGTTATTTTGCATTAATGGATAACAATTCTTCATTGCTATCTTTATTATCAATTTCTATTTTGTTAGCATTAGAATTTTGGGCATAGAACATGATAAATTTTGGGTAAGGGAAAACCTCATGTAACATCATACACCCTAATCTAGTTACCCACGGTGCATTGTCACTATTAACTTGAATTTTCTTTACAACCTTATTCTCAAATGAAAACCTAAGTTTTGAGGTACACCTACCATAGATTTCAGGATTATAAATATCATGGTATTCATTAGTGAAACCTGGGGTTTTAAGCAATTTTGTATAATGTATTTTTTTATCCAGTTTTGTTGTAGTGGTACTAGTGGTAGACATGCTTATACAATGTGAAATTGTGAATTCCCTCTTCGTCATCCTTAATTTTTCTTAATTTTTAAGTCTCTAAACCCTAAACCCAAACTTCAAAGTTTGACAAAATAATATTTTAGGAAACAATGAAAGTTGAAACATAGCCATAGGAATTTTTTCTTTCACTTACCCAAATTTTGATTCTTGAAAAGATTAATACTGATAGGTGTGGACTGGATTTGTTGGACGTGGAACCTAGAATCTCCCTGGTGCACTGCAATGAGCAATTTGAAATCTTCCCATGTGTTGGCCCTCTCACTTAAAAATAAAATCACTTAGCACTTAGCAGTAGAAAGTTTACTTATTAGTTACTTTTTTCGAATATTAAAATGAATGAAATGTCAATGTGTTGCCACCAAACTACACAATTAGTACATTACATTTCTATAATGACACTTAGAAATAAATTCTCAAAAAAATTCTCAACTGTTGATCTTTGTAAATCTAATGGTTATAGGGTGATTTTGGAGGTTTGAGATTGCAAGACTAGGACTTTGGGCATTTCATTTTGGAATGCAACTACAACCATCCATCAAATGTTCATCGAACGGTTGAGTAATTTATGATATAAACAATAAACATGTTTTTTAAAGTTGTTTTAAACTTTAGTGCAGTAGGATTGACATCAAGGCCAAGGGGCCAATAACTTAACATTACAAAGGACTTAATAAAATGAATAATGATATCGGGAACTAGGGGAAAACCTATCAATGACAAATTAGAAATCAATATTTCGGTAAAAATTAGCAAGAGTGACAACTTTTAGTGTTTATATTTTTTTTGTCAATTTGATGGCAACTTTATTTTTTTATTTGTATTGCAGCATTGCTTTATATTTTAAATCTACATGCAAATATTTCATATGTAAATAGATAATACTTAATTTCTTAAAGGAAAAAAAAACCGATTTGAATACTAAATAGAGTCATAGACACTAAACTCAGAAAATAATGCTTTACTATAAATTAATAACAAAAAATAACACAGCCATTTATTTTATTACAACTGAATTACAATGTTACATTATTGATATTCCATATCTTTTTAAAGATGAGTAGCTGTAGAGCATGCGAGCTCCTGATTTGTATAAATGGCATGTCACTTTACATAGACACAATTGATTCCGAGCTTTTGCTAGTGACAACATAATACAAATGTGGCTCTGAAAATAAATGCATAGGGCATGCCTGGCCAACAATGTTGGGGAAATGGGAGCTGTAAAGATATAAAATGTACTTATTCTTATTGAAAACCATATTCATGCATAATATGACGGGTAGTAAATCTGCTTCCATCTTTTGCATGCAACCTCCATGCACTGGTATAGCACTTATCTCTATTAGAGCTCCTCATCTTGATTCAAAACCTACCTCAAAAGTCAAGTGAACCAAATCAACTTCTTTCTAATTCCACCCTTTCTAAACTTGAAGGAAATTGATCTTTTACTTTGTAACTACATAACTGGAGGCAGGAGACTTTAGAGTATCCCCAATAATACCACATCATCTTCTTACTAAATCCTTATTAACCCTACAAAATGAAAACCCTCATGACAATTCAGAACATTGCACTCAACAAATGATTTCAGTTGTGCTCCCTATCCTTATTTATGAGCCACCAGTGCCACTACTAGCCTGATCCTTGTTTACTTGTGAGTCATGTCACATGTGAGGTTGTTTATAATGATAATCATGATTCGTGCAAACCAAAAAACCAATTTAATTGATTCGTGTAACTTAAGCCTTACATTTACAATTAAAATGTTTAATTTGATGGACATCTGGCTACATGTAATTTGTACCTCAAGTTGATAAGCTGTCAAAATCTCCACACAAACAATATGAAATCATTACAAATCTTATTTCACATGATCACTAGATTAATGACATCAACATCTATAGTACATAGTGTAGTTTTCAATATAAAGCTATCTAATCAATTCCTTTGAATGTACATATGGCATTAATCCATGTCACCGCTCGTAGTACCACAACCACACTTTCTTCAAAAAGATTGAAAATTTTAATTAAATGAAATTTAGTACTTTGAGGCATTGAAAAGAGAGAATTAAATGGCTTGTTTTACCTTAATCATTATCAATGTCCATTAATAAGTCACAATAAATTTTGCTCACTTATGATTAGAACTATATGTTGATAATTACTATTAGTTTTTAAAAAGCCGCCTTTTTATATTGAACAAATAAAAAAGGATTTACAAGAATGGAGCCATGAAAAGTATTTTAATTTAAGTAGCTAAAGACTAAAGTACATACTACATAGCCAGCTTGGCCAAAAAGCCATTAACCGTGACAAAAAACCTGTCACAAAATACATATTACAAGAATTGTTGCATTGTGCAATAAAATATAGACACGTGAAATGTCACAAAATTCATTACTAAATTTTTTTTGTAACAATAGCAAAGTTCATCAACCCACAACCGGGTGTTTGAGTAGAAGGTGAATCGGATTCAACAAAATAACAGCAGAGAAGAAAAATGAATCACCCAAAACCTTCATCCAAAACTCCAGACTCTTTAATGATTCATTTTTCATATCACACAATAGACCACATTTCATATTAACTAGGGAAAGATTATGCATTGTAGAAGAATGTAATTCCACTTTCTAGAAGATTCCACCAATAGGCGCTAACCCACTTTCAAAATTGTAATGCTCTGGTGCCAACTCCAATGAAGAAATAGACTAAATGAAAGGCTGCAAATAATGTATTGCCAGTGTCTTCATAAAATATTTATCAAGAAAAATATCCATGCAATTGGACAAGAAAGTTGAAGCTACCTCAGAATATAGAGAACGGGGATTGTTCTAAAGTCATTCCCTACCCACAATTATTCTTAGAGCATCCTTAACCTATACACAAGGAATTATAAAAACCATACTCAACTTTCATTTGTCATATGCACTGTCGCTTCTTTTCTCAACAAAAACATTTGGGTAGCATGACATGCCATGAAGACTTCATAATATCACAGTTAAATTGAGAATAGAGAAGAAAGAAACCAAAGCCAAATATATTATAAATGATATGAGGAACATCAAGTTGGTGAAGTATATATAGAAGTTAGAACGAAGGCAATGACATCAAATACTCACACTAACATTTAATTCACCATTTGATCATTGATGTAACAATAGTATTTCAAAAAATTTGTGATAATATTATTCCAAGTTACCCGTGGGCTCCACCATCTTCATTAATGCTAAGAAAATCCATATGTCAGCCTCCCCGCTTCCTCGTTGGGTTTAAACCATGTGCAACTTTCAACAATAGGGAGGCGGGGAGAAACCCAGATTAAATCTAGCACTTCACATCTATGTGCTCTTTACCTTAAGACCATTTTCCTATGCATAACCCTCAGACCAAATGGGGGTGATCCCAAAAAACTAGTTTACAATTTTTTTGAGGAAGCAAAATTGCAAAAAATGCCCCCATGAAATTTTTTTAGGTTTTGGGGGATTTGAATGAACTTAGGGTATGAACAAACCCAATAAAGGTTCGCTCAAACTGCCTTACAAGCGAACCCTATTAAATGTTGGGTCCCACATATTTCACATTTCTTGGAATATAAAACAAAGAGAAACTTTGTAGAAAGGGGGGTTTGCTTGAACCAGGGTTCAAATGAACCCAGGTTCAAGTGAACCTCTAAGGGGGTTTCACTCGAACCTGGGCTCATTCAAACCTCCCTTGTCCCCCCTTCTCCCCCTCTGGCACAAAAAATCTACAAATTTTTTCCCTTTGAAGCTTGAGTTGAGAATGAAAATGGAGGAGAGTTCACATACCCAAGTAGATGATGGTAGTCCTCAAAACGAGCTATCCATCAAATATAATTTTAATATTTTTTGGTTTTATTATGTATTTTTTTTTTAGTTTGATTAAACATAGGTTTTTCACTGAAAATCAAGCTCTTTGTTCTGCACATGTGAAAAAATAGCAAATTATCAAAATAAAATTTTGAAAAATATGTGTAGGCTAGGTATTGACGTCTTTGATCTAGTAAAACAAAAATTGAATTTTGATACATACAAAAAAAGTTATGTTGTATACAGTCCACCTATGTTTGAATTGTAATTGGTTTGACTTCAAACTTGATTAAGGAAAAAATATTCAATAAAACACTATGAAACCAAATGAAAGGGTTAGATATCGTAGTTACAAATCTAAATTCAAAAAATTAGAATTTTATCCTTCATAGAAAAAAAATTATGTTGTATACTGTGAGCATCACTCCTTAAAAATGGTGTTTACTGATAAAAACTAGTTTTCAAAGGAGATGGAAAAAGAAGTGCAATCTTATTTAGAATCTATAGAAAAAAAATCATAAATTACTAGTTTGCATCATCTTCAAATTCCTCACGGTTTAGTTGCTATAAATGCTTGAAAGTGAAAATTTAGTTAGAAAAAATTAGTTATGAGTCTAGTTTGGCCAAACATTGTAAACCAGTATTGTGGGATCACCCATGGACAACCTAGATTAACATGTCTTTCTTACCTTTAAAACATGTGCTTAAAAGGCTCCTTTAGTAGTGCAAGCTTTAACACTACTCAATCTTATGTTGAAATATTTCCTTAATATTTCACACCATGCTATAGTTCCTTCGACGGTTCTGATCATTCCACGTGGCACTTCCTTGCCTCCTCATTGTGGGATGAGAGATGAAGGTGGGTCCCCCACGGGTTGGTGGGGAGTGGACTAGATTAAATCTATCACTTCACATTTGTCTTCTCTTTACCTTAAGACCATTTTCTTGTGTATAACCCTCATACTAGATGGACAGCCCAGATTGAGATGTCTTGCTTACCTTTAAAACATGTGCTTAAAACACTCCTTTAGTAGCACAGACTTTAACACTAGTTCCTCAATATTTCCTTAATATTTTGCACCTTGCTATAGTTCCTTCGATGGTTCTAATTGTTCCATGTGGCACTTCTCACCTCCTCGTTGAGGGAGAGGAGATGTAGGTGGGTCCCCCATGGGCTGGTGGGGAGTGGTCAAGGTTTACCCACATCACCCTATCTCGACCGTTCATTTCTCAAACCCATCATTCACCTAGGTTGAGGGGCTGGTCACCATGATGAATCCAAAGGCTTAAGTGATAGCTTAAGTGACCTTCAACTTCCGGTAGCTAGTCAACGATAAAATATTATTTTGGTTTTCATGAATTTAAGTGATTTAATCAAAAAAAAAATTAATAGCATAAGGTTTCCACAGTCCATGATCATTTAGTGCAAAGATTTTTGGATTGTAACTGTGTGTAATCATTTTTGCATCAATGTTTCAGATCATACTCTATGATCCATCATCAGGATGTTGAGAAAATATGGATTTGAAGTAAATTTCCCTCCCATGAAGGGTATTGATTAATAATATAAGGTTTCCATAGTCCATGATCATTTAGTGAAAATATTTTTGGATTGTAATTGTGTGTAATATTTTTTGCATCAATGTTTCAAATCATGGAATATGATCTGAAACATTGATGCAAAAAAGATTACACACAGTTACAATCCAAAAATCTTTGCACTAAAAGGAAATAAATTTTCCACCATTGAGTTTTGAAAATCTAATGGTTCTAGTGTTATTCCAGCGGTTTCAATTTGCAAGTCTAGTGCTTCAAAGATTTGCTTCTAAAATGCAACTACAACCGTCCATCAAAAATTCATCGAACGGTCGTGGGTTATATTAATTTGCACTGACATTTGGCTTCAAACATGTATAATAAATATGTTGACACTTGTCCCCATTCTGGACAATTTATGAAGGAATTTGAATGTGCAGAAAATTTATCCTAGAATAGAACAATATGTAATTGTAGCATTTGATATTTTCGCCAACCACACTATAATTTTTTATTGGCATACCAGTTTATTTCACCGCTGAATTTTTTTATTACTTTGATAATATGTTTAATTCACCAATGTTTTTTTTTATTCATTTGAAAATAGGTGTAATTCACCAATGAAAATATTTTTTTGGTTTGAAAAAAAGTTTTAATCGCCAACAAAAATATCTTTTTGTTTCGAAAATAGGTTTAATTTTCCAATGGAAATATTTTATTGGTTTGAAAAAAGGTTTTAATCTCCAATAAAAATATTTTATTCATTAAAAAATTTCCAATTCGCCAAAATTTTCCATAGACTCCTAGCGATTACAAAATATTCACAAATTGAGATTATCTTTATATCCAGAAAAACAAAAAATTCACCTATAAAATTAATATTTTTATCTAGAAGTATACAATATTTGTCAGGATTTTACACATTCACTGAGAGGTAGGGGGGGTTTCTTAAAGTTATCCCTATCGTAGTCATTAGGTTTTGTAACTACTTTTATTGTTTTTGCAATTTTGTGAGATTCCAACAAAGTATAATAGTTTGAATAAGTTTGCATAGGATAATTTAGGTGAACACATGAGTCTATGAAGGAACATATAGTGCAGTACCATCATAAGTTTATGCACCTTGGTTGATGATTTAATGTAGTCTTAGAAATTTGAAGTGGATTGTTCAACCAATTAACCCTTTGAATTGAGTAAATTCTACCAAGTTTACAATACATTAGCTTAGACTTTACATTTTTGGTGTCGTTATCAGGGATGGTGCTATCTTCACAAACTTGTTCTTATAGTTTTCATAGTTAATTTTTCTTTTCAAGCATTAGGATTGGTAGATACCATCCTTTTTAACACCAAGACACTAACATTGAGTAGGACCACTGGAATTAAAGTCTTATTTCATGTATGCAGAGGTAGAGAGATCCCTTGGGTAGGTTCCTTCCCTCCATACACCAGGAAGCTATTGTAGAAATTGGTAACCCTAGTACTCAAAGCGGAGATCACTGAAGAAGAAATTTCCTTTTCACCAACCTCTAGTGCACATATAGAAGAAACATACCCCACCATGGGTGATGCATAGCAGATGATGATTCCTGACCAAAATTTGGATTTCCTATTACTGACCAGCAAAGGGTTATAGTGCTGAAGAACATTCCTCCTTCAGCCTTGCCAATTTTCTATGGCTTAATGACTGAAGAGCCAAATACATTCTTCTTTAAATTTGATATCTTATGCAAAATTTATGATTATACTTATGATGCACATAGGTTAAAAAAAATTCTTGCCACTCTCAAGGATGTGGCTTTGAGATGGTTCATGGGATTATGTAAAGATGTTGTTCATGATTGGGAGACCATGAAGACACTATTCTTGGAGAAGTATCAGGACTACTATAGAGGACCTGATAGGAGGAAGGATGATATATTCTGAATGACACAAAAGGATGATGAGCCTTTAGAGGATTATGTTGAAATATTTAGTTTGCTCTCAAGAAAAATCCCCATAAAAAGTTGTCAAAAGAATCTCTCAAGTTAGTCTTTGTGAGAGGGGTTAATAAAGACTGTATAAATGCCTTGAATCTCATTGGCCAAGGAGATATTTCTCAGCTTCCATTTTTAGACATCTATAAGGTCTATAGGAATTATTCTAGGACATTCACAAAAAGGCCAAGAGAAAATAGAACATCAGTTCTTGGTAAGTCATCTACTCAAGTTTCAAAAGTAGAGCTAAGCAATATGTTATCCAATATGAAAGAGGATATAATCAGTCATTTGGAAACACAATTGGATACTCTCCACATTAAGAAAAAGTAGGAGTAATTTGAGGCTATGCTCATTGAATATTGTCCAAGCTGCAGACAAAGAAAAGAAAATTGTAAATGCAAAAGAGTGGCCAGTATCCAGCAGGATAAAGTTGAGAAGCCTAAATTTCAACCCATTGAAGGAGATGATGGGAATATATTTCATATAGCACAAAGGATGCCATGGAAATAGAGACAAGGTATGCCACAAGACCCCCTTAGCTTTAATCCATCTTTTCTAATTGACAATCAAAACTTTTTTTCTTGGCACTCTCAGCCCTAACAAGTAATTCAAAACCAGTGGAAAAGTACTCAATGGCCAAACCCTCAACCAAATTGGAACAAATAGAAAAATCCTTGGCCACAATGTAATTTTCAAGGTTCCGATTACAATTTACAATGGCCAGCCTAGTAGAATCAATGACAGCCTCAGTGGTAGAAAGGCCAATCATGGCAGCAACAAAATATGAATTATCAATAGTCCATGCTCCCTCCTCCGCAACAACAAAAAGCTCTAATGCCTCCACCAAATCTCACATCCTAGCCACCTAAGAAACAAATACCTACCCAACCTACACCTAACCCTAGGGTGATCCCACAATAGTGATTTACAATTTTTGGCCAAAGTAGACACTGAAATTATTCTTTTTAACTAAATCTTCACTTTTGGGCACCTATAGCGGCTAAACCATGAGGAATTTGAGGATGATTCAAATTAGAGTTTTGTGACAATTTTTTCTGTAGATTCTAAATATATTTTTTCAAAATTTTTGGAATCAAATTGCACTTCTTTTTCCATCTCCCTCAAAAATAGTTTTTTTTTCAAAAAACAACATTTTTAAAAAGTGACGCTCACCGTATAACACATAAATTTTTTCAATGAAGGATAAAATTCTAATTCTTTTGAATTTAGTTTTGTAACTCCAATATCTAGTGATTCCACTTCGTTAGATAATTTTTTATTGAATATTTCTTCTTTAATCAAGTTTTGAAGTCAAACCAATTACAATTCAGACATAGCACGATCGTATAATGCGTAACTTTTTCTGTATGTATCGAAATTCAATTTTTTTTTGTTGGATCAAGGAATTCAATATCAAGTGCATTCATATTTTTCAATTTTCTTTTTTGATAATTTGCTATTTTTCCACTTGTGCAGAACAAAGAGCTTTATTTTTGGTGAAAAACCTATGTTTAATAAAACTAAAAAAAAAAACATAATATAATGAGAACATATTAAAATTATAGTCATTGGATAGCTCATTCTGAGGACTAACTGATTCCAGTTAGGTTTGTGAAGTCTCCTCCATTTTCATCCTTAACTCGATCTTTGAAGCGTAAAAATATGGACTTTCAAAGTGCTTGAGGGGGAGAATGAGGGAAAAGGGGGGTTTGCTCGAACCTAGGTTCAAGTGAACCTCCTTTTCAAAAGGGGTTTTCAAAATTTTTTTGTCTGTGCATGCATTAATTGGGTTCACTCAAACCCTGGTTTGAGTGAACCTTTATTTTGGTTTGTTCGAACCCCCAAAATCAATTTTTTTTCCATGGGGTCATTTTTTACAAGTTTTCCTTCCTCATTTGAATTGTAAACCACTTTTGTGGGTTTACCCCCTAGCACTAAGCCTATTCAATAGGCTTATACTAACGAGGCTATGCAACACCCCACTTATGGGGTAGAGGTGAGTGATGTCCACCTCAAATCAAGAGAAAAACTTGATGGACCTTCATCTCCCCAAATCAAAGAAATGGAGGATGAGGAACCTATAGTTGAGGCTTCAGATACTAGTTCATTTGAACCCCTAAAATCAATTTTTTTTCCATGGGGTCATTTTTTACAAGTTTTCCTTCCTCATTCGAATTGTAAACCACTTTTGTGGGTTTACCCACTAGCACTAAGCTTGTTTAGTAGGCTTATACTAACGAGGTTATGCAATACCCCACTTATGGGGTAGAGGTGAGTGATGTCCACCTTAGATCAGGAGAACAACTTGGTGGATATTCATCTTCCCAAATAAAATAAATGGAGGATGAGGAACTTGTAGTTGAGGCTTTTGATAAACCATCTTGGAGCCTGAACAAAATCAGGTATAGGTCAAACTATCTTAAATCCCAAGCCACCTTTTCCTAAATGTTGAGCTATGCAAAAACATCACACAGGTTGAGACAAACCTTTTAGGGAAATTGAAAGATGTGAACATAAAAATCCCACTTATCAAAGCTATCAAAGACATCCCTATCTATACTAAAATTGTAAGGGATCTTTGTCTTACGAAAATAGGAAGGAAAATGAAAGATCCACAGATAGTCCATGTCTTGGGGAATCTTGCAAATATCATGTTGGGGAACATTACAATCCCTAAGTATACCAATCCTGGTAGTCCAATTGTGGACATTAAGATCAATGGGACCCTCATTAACAATACTTTTATAGACATGGGGCAACCATCAATGTCATGACAAAATAAATAATGTAGTTGCTTCAGTTGGTCAACCTTAGGCCCACACAAACTATTTTGCAATTAGCTAATAGGTCCACAATCAAGCCTGAGGGAATTGTTGAAGACCTAGAGTTATTGCATTGGATTCTTGGGAATACCTTGCAAACTTCATCATACTACAAACCAAAGTCAATCTTGTGGGTTACCCACTCATTCTAGGTAGGCCTTGGTTGGCAACAACCAATGCATTTATAGGCTATAGGTTTGGTAAAATGATCATATTTAATGGAACATTTACAAAAAGCTTGGTTCTTTATCCACCTACCCAGCCATATGTAGACCTTGAGCACACCATTTGGCCTAATTTGGGTGAGGAGGAAGATAACTATTTTTTTCAAACATTGATGACTACAGAGCGCATCCCTTTATTGGATGACTAGGATGAAGATGAGCTTATTTCTCATATAATCCAAAATAATTGTGGCTGGAGCCCGCAACAAATAGAACTGCCTCATATGCCTACAAGACCCCTTGCAAAGTATTATACCTATCGATTCTATAGAAGAGATATCATAGCTACTTCATTCATTACTTCCTCAACAATTTTTACCAATCATACCAAGCATTAATCTCTCATCAACTCAAGATTCATCAAAGGAGTTGGAAATTATGCCAAGAAGGAAGTTAAATATCAATAATTCCTTGATAGAGGAACAACAAAATTCTCTGTAATCAATTTTGCAAGCACACTCAATTGCATATGCATGGGATTACCATGATATGAAGGGAATAGATATTGATCTATGCATGCACAGTATTTACATTAATGATGGCTATAGACCTATAAGACAGCCACCGAGACACATGAATCCAACTCTAAGAGATATAGCAAAAGCTAAACTGCAAAAGCTTTTAGATGTAGGTTTTATATATCTTGTATTAGACAGTGAATGGGTTTCACCATTGGTGATAGTTCCCAAGAAAGGTGGGAAATGGAGATTCTCTGTTGATTACAAAGAACTAAATGTTTCCATGAGGAATGATCACTTCTCACTACCATTTATTGACCAAGTCCTTCATTCTTTAGAAGGGAAGAAATATTTATCATTTCTTGATGGTTTCAATGGTTATAACTAGATCAAGATTGCACCAGAAGATCAACATAAGATTACATTCACTTGCCCCTAGGGAGCCTATGCATATTATGTCTTACCTTTTGGTTTATGCAATGCTCTAGCTATCTTTCAAAGAGCAATACTCTACATATTTTTTGATTTTGCACATGACTACATGGAGATATACATGAACGACTTTACCACTTATGGTGAAAGTTATGATGAAGCTCTTAGTAACCTAGAAAAGGTGTTAAAAAGGTGTAAGGAATACAACCTATCACTCAACAATGAGAAGTGTTTCCTAATGATGACATGGGGAATAGTATTGGGACAATTTATATCCAACATAAGAATCTAGGTTGATCCACACAAAATTGAGATAATATCTACCTTAATTGCTCCTCAAAAACAAAGAGATATTAGGAGCTTCCTCGGTCATGCAGGCTACTACAGGTGGTTTATCAAATATTTCAGTAAGATTGTTGCACCTTTATTTTTTTGCTAAGGACATTGAGTTTGAATGGAGCTCTGAGTGTCAACACTCCTTTGAAGAAATAAAGAAAGATCTAACTCAAGCACCAATGTTGTGAGAGCCAAATTAGACTCTCCCATTTCACATTCATGTAGATGCTTTAGATTTTTCCATTGGTGTAGTGTTGGGTCAGAAGGATGGCAATAAGTATGCAATTTATTATATCAGCAAGAATCTTCAAGGAGAAAAAATAGAATACACTATAACAAAAAAAGAGATGCTTGTTGTTGTTTATGCTATTAATAAATTCAAACACTATATTACTAGCTATCCAGTCTTTGTCCATATGGATCACACAGTAATTAGGTATTTGATGAATAAGCTAGTAGTTGGTGGTAGGTTGGTAAGATGGCTACTTCTCTTACAATAATTTGACATTACCATTGTGGATAAACCTAGAAGAGAAAATGTGGTCGTAGATTTATCAAGACTACCAACACAATCCACTGAAGGAGTGGTGGATAATTCATTTCCTAATGAACACATGTTTGATTTGCAAGTGCAATTACCCTAGTATGCAGATATTGTTAACTATTTGGTCACAGGGTAGATTCCACCACATTTCTCACCAAGAGAGAAGAGACGATTGGTTCATAAATGTTTTCCTTGCTCCTGAATATCTAGTTTTCTATTTTATACAGGGCCTAATAACATTATGAGAAGATGCATCAAAGATGATGAGGTTTTTGATATCATGAAAGCATGTCATGGTGAGCCATGTGTGGAGGTCATTTTGTAGAAAAGAGAAAAAAATTTAAGATCCTCACAATTGGCTATTGGCCTACTTTACATAAAGATGTTAAATACACCAGGAGTTATGATAGGTGTCAAAATATGGGAAGTCCAACAAAGAGTGATGAGATGCCCTTACAACCTCAGTTGACATTGGAACCTTTTGACAAATGGGGTTTAGACTTCATTGGTCCAATCTCTCATAGCTCTAATAACAAGGAATATATCCTTGTTTGCATTGATTACTTGACCAAATGGGTGGAATTTAAGGCCCTATAGGTTGCAAGAGATGGTAATGTAGCTAAGTTTTTATATCAACATATTTTTACTAGGTATGGAGTACCTAGATAAATAGTCACTAACCAAGGCCCCAATTTACTTCTGATTTAATCACCAAGTTGGTTAAGGAATACCAAATCAGACATAAGAAATCAACACCCTATCATCCACAAGCTAATAGTCATGTGGAGGTCACAAATAGGGAGATTGAAAGTATTCTCACCAAGATAGTGTAGTTGCATAGGAAAGATTGGGTTTCTATGTTACCTAAAGTAGTTTGGGCATATAGAACTACATGAAAAATAAACATTGGGTTTACATCGTATGAGTTATTTTATGGAAAGACAATACTCATTCCTATTGAGTTTCAATATAAAACATTGAGGACAACAGGAGATTTAGGAAAAGATTTAATAGAAGAACAAAATGAAAGGTTGCTTTCTTTGAATGGGTTGGATGATGTAAGAATGGAAGTAGTCCATCATACAGAGGTAATACAATAGCAGAGAATGAAATGGCATGATCGGTACATTAAAACAAAAGAGTTCATTGTGGGAGAGTGGAAACTGTTATATGATTCAAGGTATAAGGATTTCAAGGGTAAATTCTAGTCTAGATGGTTGGGCCCCTATGAGATTAGCAAGGTTTACCCTAATCAAGCAGTACAACTACATACTATTGATGCAGTTTGGTTCTCACTTCATGTTAATGGCCACATACTGAATTTATAAAAGAAACCAATGCAACATGATGATTTCATCTTTTCATTGATCTGGGAATATGGTGCTCACATTGAACCTAAAACATAAATTGATTCACATTTGAGTCCTACATTAGTAATATGGGACATACCAAGCATGTCGAGTGATCTAGAGGCTGAGTTGCATAACTCAACCCCTGAAATCACCTAGGCATAATTTCTCATGCTTTAAAACCACATGCACACACAACACATTATTCATGCACACACATCACATTATCCACGATGTACAAATTTTTCTCCAGAGGGACCTGTTCTTCAGTTCATTTAGTATTTATCAAGACCTGTTTCTGTTGGGACCTAAAAAGAAAATATATCAAATATAGAGAGGCCATGTGCTTGGAGTACCCACAACAATACCTGTTGAAAGTAAACTACAATATCTTGGTGAAGTTGATTTTTTTTCCCACACATTCCATCAATATCCCATGCCTCATTTATTTCCCAATAAAGCACTTGTAGCAAGTATATCTGAAATCACTGCCGCCACCTTTCCATCCACTCCCATGAATTTAATGCAAATCAAATCAATTTCATTCCAGAGTACATGCTTCTCTAGTTCCAAATTCCTCCAAGTGATAATTTCCATCACACACATACGAAAGGTAACTTCTCATAATTAAATTAGACTTCTTTTTGTATTCATTATTATTCTTGGTTTTAGTTATGCATGCGAAAAATATTTCACCATTATTTGCAATTATTATCCTATCACCCCTACCAAGCCATGCATGAAGTGAGGTCACTTCAATTAAAGTTTGGGGGAGGGGTATACTAGTCATGATTTTTTATTTTCACCACCTAAGTTTGTCAAATAGCATTTTATATCGTCCTCCTAAAAATAAAACACCTCTTTATTGTGTTTGATAATGTGATTTTTCCCTAAAAATAAGCTAAGATACAAATATTTGAGCTTAATTGAGCTAGGAAAAAGGGGATTGTGAAGTTAAAGTATTGGGTATAAGAGAAGGCATTAGAAGGAACAATGAATTTGGAGGGTTTTAAAGGTGGTGGAGTTGAATTTTGAGTAGAATTTGAACTCTTCAAGGTTGCAAAGTATCAATACAATGGGAGGTGATGTTATACGCAGGGAGCCATCTGCACATAAAGAAATATTACAAGATAAAATGGTTCTAACCCTCTTTACCAGAGTGGGATAGTTGGAATATTTCTTGAAGATGACGGAGTATAACAATGAAATGGAAAGATATTTTGTAGCAACATTGCAATATGACGAGGAAACAATGAGAGGGTTGGTAGTGGATGTCTCCAAAATGGCAATTGTTCAAGTCATAGGATTACCTCAAACAGGGTTTGAATAACCAACTCATGGAAAAACAGTGGCGGAAAGGGAGGAGTTCTGTGAGCGAGGAGAAATTCTAGACTCCATAGCACAAAGTACAAAGCGACTTTCCCTTCCATTCTTTTGGGGAAAATGTGTTAGTTATATCATTAAATATATTACTTGTGATGGCCATCAAAACATTTTATACAATATGCATTTTAAGCTATTAAATCATTTATGACATGACAAGTTGGTGAATGTACCCAATTTACTATATAATATGTTGAAGAGAATGGAAACTTAATTCTAGAGGAAACAAATGGACACCACACTATCCCATCATTGCTTAATAATCCTAATAGTTAAAAGGAGTATGGGAATTCAACACCCACAGGTTAATTGTGATGATTTCAAAAATTGCAAGGATATCACCGAGTTGCTTGAGGCACCTAAAATAGAGGATGAACCCCAACCTGGGTCTGAGCCAGAAATTGAACTTGAGCATAATGAACTTGAGATCTCGAGAAAATTCTCCTATTACACCATTGGCTTCACCTACCTGCAACCATAACGGGTTTGAAAAATATGATAGATCAGAGCATAGGCATAGGTCAGTGGTAATAGAAGATCCCTCATCCTTTAAAAACCATAGAGCTAGGGGAGGTACTACACCAACATTTTCAAAAGGAAAAAAGAAGAAGAAAGGTGTTGAGAAGCAAAAGAATGTTGTAAAGGAAGGGGAAGCAGAGAAGAAAAAGGGGAGTGAACATAAGAAAAGGAGTAAAGTTACACAAGAAACTATTACTCCAAGATGATCAAGTAGGTTGAGAAGAGAAAATGTTGAGAAAAGAAGCATGGAAGAGCACAAACATGAATAAAATGGTGAAGGAGAGTAACACCATGATGCAATGATGATATACATGGACATAGATAGGGAAAGAGATGTCCTTGAAAAAATTTATGCAGATATTCCTAAAAATGTTAATGAGCCTATTAGGAAAAGAAGATATATTTCTTCTTCCTTTGATTCTGATTCTGAGGATATTCTTTTTGCAAAGAAAATAAGAACAATCCCCATTAGCCCCATTAGGGATATCTTTGATATTATAGGGGATGATGGTGATGATCTAAATTTTGAGAAAGAGGAATAATTGTTGGAAGATAGGAATATAAGGATAGAGCTTCAAGAAGCTCTTGACATAATAGAACAATTGGAAGCATAAGTGAAAGGATATGATTAGAGAGACAAAGAGAAGGAGATAAGAATTCAGAAGTTGGAAGAGAAAATATAGACTTATAGTCATGGAGCTAAATTGGACTTACTAGCATAGATGGTCGAGGGAAAAATAGGAGTTGAGGAGAATGTAGCATTAAACCCACAACCTCCTGTTGCAAGAACACCAACATATCATACTACTTTTTCTTTAGGTTTTGACTTGTTGAAAATCACAAACCAATTCAAACAAGAGAAAGAAAACTAGGAAAAGGAGAAACAAACTTTGAATGCATCACTAGAAAGTAAGAATTTCAAACTGAGTAAATTGGAGGGGAAATTGATAGAGGTGATAAACAAAGCTATTCAAATTATTGAGTGTAGACCTCCACCTACATTGTATGCATTTTTCTTAAAAGAAAATTTTCTCAGTTTTCAATTTAATAAGTGTATTAATAATTAGTCCTTTCCTTTAAACAAGAGGCATAGTTTTCTCAGTTTGTTTAATAGAGTTAATTTTGAGGAGTAGGATCAGTTGTGTGACTATTATCTACACAACTATGTGATGATATAGGACATTGAATGGAATCCCTTAATCTTTGTTGGGGATTTGCAAGTAAGGGCCCTGACATCCTATTTAAGGAATGAGCAACTCTGAGGAGAACTAATGGAAAAATATGAAGAACAATAGAAAGAAGTGGCACTGGAGCTCAAGAAGGAAGCAACAGATCCCAATAGAGTCATTGCTCAATGGTTGACATTCCTTTCTCACTAGGGTCTAGGAAAGATAATTGTGGACTTAAGACTTTGAGATTATAAAAGGATTCAACAACTAGCAGTGACCATCCTCTAGAACTACCCATAACATGTGGAAAATAGGTGGAAAAGCTTGAATCCAAAATTATAGAAGAAAAAGCCTCACTATTTCCATAATTTTATGAGTATGTTTGAGAGATTACACAAGTATATCAAGGTCTCGGGAATAAGAGGAGTGGAATGGCTTCCACTTACTTATCATCCTCCTATTCTACTTCATCTAGTACCACATTAGACAGGAGAAAAGAATGATTATTGTGTGAATGTAGAATCAATTAAGCTAGATAGACTTGCATGTTATAATGGCTTTTATCTCAAATAGGGACAAGGAGTCAATATAGTTATGGATCTTAGGAAAATTGCTTTGTATTACAATATTCTCCCCTACGTGGTTTTAGTTAAGCATTTTGCTTGAGCACAAGCAAAAAGATAAGTTGGGGGGAATGATGGGCTTGGTCATTAGTACTTTTTTTGTTTCTTTTTATATGCTTTCAGACACTTTACATATCTTTTATAAGTATCTTTTAGACAAAAAACTCCATAATATGCTATCCTTTCACAACATATCTTGCAACTTTGAACCTAGTTTGTGAATATGAAATATGGTGATAATATTTGTAGTATTACATGATTTAAATATGAGAATGTATGCATATGAATAGAATTTTGTGATTTAATTATGAAGGTTAGTTGTATACATATTTTGTGTGGATTAAACTCTCTATAGCTCATCACGTGGTAACAAGAATGAAGCATTTATAGTAAGAACCAAAGCAACAAAATAGGGGATTAGTGGAGTTCAAGCCGCCTAAAGTGCAAGAAGCTATGGAGCTGAAAGTGAACCATCATGGAAGGAATACATACTGAAGAAGGATACGTGTTCTAGAACTCTAAATGTTTGATATGTGTTTCACATGCAAGTTACTTCATTAAAGTTCTTAGTTGAATAGGCCTCTTCTTCATTTTATGTTGGAATGAATAAGTCGATCTTAATTTCTTATCCGCATATCTAGGAGTGGGATTAATGATTGCAGTTAGTTAGTAGTTTGAATAAGTCTCTCCCTATTTTTGTATAAAGTCAGGGGACGAGTTCGTAGCAAACTTAGTTGGTTGTTACAAGTTATTAAGTAGTTAGTCATTTTCTAGTTTCAGTTAATCCAAAAAACATATTGTTGAAATGAAATTATTGAATACAATCTACAAGAAAGATTTTGTTTGAATATCTGATGATATGCAATGAATGGAGTTGTATGTTACATGGATGCATAATAATTTGACTTAGATTGGGTTTTAAGTTCAGTGAGACA